>ML786467.1:709959-752431 GCA_009831015.1 Picea engelmannii | reverse complement strand
AGATTCACTTTTGCAAAACCCTAATTTTTGGGTACGGTAACAGTGATGTTTTTCCTCTTGCGAAATATGCTTCCTTCAGGTTGGCTCTGATACCATGTTAATTTTTATGCCATTATTATAGTTCTTTTCATTTCAATAGATAAGAGCATCATAAGAAAAATATCACTGAGAAATACACATTCACAAGAGACACAACGTTTATCCTGGGAAACCCTCTAGGGGAAGAAAACCCAGCAAAACTTCCTTATCATAAATAACTTAAACAATGTTCAAGAGATAACTCAAACCAATACATATATTCCTCCCCAAGAGATGTGCCACTCTTCTCCCTCTCTCCAACTGGTAATTGCAGCTTGCCTCATAAGAGAATGAGCAAGTGAGTTGTGTGTTTGAAGTGAGGCGCTAGCCTCTTATTTATACAAGACTGGCACATGTGAAAGGTCACAACTGGCAGGGCCAACCTCTCACTCTGGGTGGGTAAACCCACCTTTAATTAATTTTGGGTCTTCCATAATAACTGTTGGGGCCGACTTCTTATTCTTCCCTTTGTAATTGTCTGATGACCAATCTGCAAAAGGGGATTTGGTCCTTATACAATTACCGACATGATTAATCCACAATGGGGATTAATCCAATAACAACAATAATAATAATGACATGATTAATTTTCAATGGGGATTTAATACAATGAATAAAATAATAATAAGAATTATCTTCACAGTTACATTATTTCAACAAAAAGTAGTAATGTGATCATGAGGATCTTCACCATTCTTGCCTTAGAGTTTTGGAATATCTGAAGGAATCTTGGTGGGAATGGGGGGCCATGTTGGATCATGAAACATAGGATCATTCATTAACTTAGACAAGTTTGGAACATTGAGCATGGCCAAAAAAGGGAGATGGGGTTGTGACATTTGGCCACAAGATCCATGGAAAGATTGTTGTTGGGGAATCACAGCCCATCCAGGGTTCTCGTAAGCACCATTGCCTTGTTCAATATTGTACGAACCTCCTCTAGAATGATTCATAAGGGGCTGGTTGGGCACCATTCCAGTAGGAATTTTCTGATGAGGGTTGTAAAAACTGCCCCTAGTCGGAGTGTCTCCAAGTTGGGGGTTTTCCAAGGTATGAAACTGACCTCCTTCGGGTGTGAATCGAGAGGATAAAGGTGGATTTGTAATGCCAAACGTGTTGGTTGGAATCGATACAGAGGAGGTGGGTGTAAAGGATGGACCATAAGAAGTAGCTTGTCCACCAGGTTGGTTACTCCATCCAGAAGTAACAGGATTAGACCCGGGGTTAACAGGAGGAAATCGTCTAATGGTAGGACTTGTTTGAGGGATGTGAGTACCACCAAACGAGAATGGAGTATGTGTAGGATTTTTTCCCCCAAGTCCAATGCTAGTATTAGTACTAGCCGTTGGGATGGAGGTTGAAATGTGCACTATGAATTTTAGCATACCATAAGAAAAAGTGCTAGTGGCCATAGGGATGGAATGAACATTATATTCTGGTGAGTGACAAAGAGACCCAAAAGGGTTTGTGGCTATAGGTTGAGTATTCACTATAGGATGGGCAGAGGTGATGATAGGCACCTCCGACACTACAAACATTGTGGTTGAAGATGTCGAAGGGGTATCATTAACTATAGTAGGTATGGGAGTCAAAGGACTCCCACCATCTTGCTAACTCAATTCAGTACTCATCCTTGTATGGTCACAAGTCTGATAAGTGAAGGTGTGTGTACCATGTTTGATAACTCTATGCCTCTTAAAAGAAAAATAATCAAAATGTAGTGGTAACTTTAACAAGTGGTGAGACCTGTGGGGAAGCTGGTTTGGCTCCATTATGACTCAAGAATTGAGATATAAAAAACAAATACTAAGGCCAACTAGTAATCAAAGAAAACACTAAAAATAATCAAATGACCAATATGCACACAAACATGATAAAGTGGTCGAAAGGTTCATCCCTCTCTAAAGTAGGTCCCTCGTGGTCTTAACAAATTGCCAGTCAGATCCCCCCAGAGAGGTAATCCTCCATAAAGGTTGTGTGTTGTCTGACTCTTATCTAACCCAAGGTACCTGTAGAATAACCCCTCCAAGTAACCTATGTGGTACCGAATTCAAGAAACTAAGAAACCATGATATAACCGATGCACAGGTAAACAATTGTAAGTCAGGTCCACCGTATGGGCAGGGTAAAAAATCCTGAAACCTTGAAAGCACCACCTCTCATAGAGGTTAAGGTACTAGAAAGATCCCCATATACAAATAGATCCCCATAAATATATCTGACGCTAAGAAGGTATCAGGGGGATATCCCTTCAAACAACCTCATGCGACCTTGTTCTTAACTCCACTGTAAGCAGAGCCTCCTGATATTGCCGATTATAAAATGGATTTTTCCACTCCCTTAGTCAGACACATATGTTGATTTAATAGCCTTAGAGAAGTTTACTCACAAAATCCTATTCCAAGGCTCTAAATCCTAAGCTATATTGTGCACCCTAGAAAAATAAAATCGTTACTAATCAATTTTAAATTATAGCGTTACTTTTAGTGGCCTTGCTTACTAAAAAATGTGCAGTCGTGAAACTAGTGATGTTATGACTCAACAAGTAAAATAAATGAATATGAATACAATGCAAAGTCCTAACCTCAATTCCCAATATAAGATGTGCTTTTCAAAATGTAATTCTCAATTCATTTATGCAATTCCAAATAAAATGCAATCTTTCTTTAAATTTACTAAGATCAATGATAAAGACTCGAAAGATCAAATTCCAACAATGTAAAATGCCTAATATTTGTGTATTTTCAACATATAAAAGAATGAAAATGCAAAGAATGAACAACATCTTGATATAAAAAATCTATTATATGTAAACAGAGACAAACCAAGTAGGATATCAAGAAGAAAACACCCATCCCAAGATGCAAGTACAATCAAATGAAAAGGATGATGAGAAAGGCACTACCCAAAAATTCAACCAAAGAAAGGTTTCTTGTCATTCCACAGACACTTAACAGTCATAACAGAGACCCAAGAAGACTCAACAATCATCAAAACCTACCCAACAACCATCAAACCTAGCAACTAAGCAACAAAGGGTGATGTATGCCACTTTTCAGGAGAAAAGCATGTATATACGCCTCTTGTAGAAGGATAACATGCACATGTACACGACTGCTAGGCAAAAATCCGTGTATATGTGTCAAAACATAGCCAAGCTAAGGAGAAGGATAAGAAACTTAGACTCATAATGAACATAGCCTCTCAAGAAGTAATATGACAAGAAACTCAATATAAACGAGAGAAATCTAAGGATAAAAACACTCCAAAACCCGAAAAAGAAGATTTTA
Source organism: Picea engelmannii (assembly GCA_009831015.1). Lineage (NCBI taxonomy): Eukaryota > Viridiplantae > Streptophyta > Pinopsida > Pinales > Pinaceae > Picea > Picea engelmannii. Next base: position 749,063 of record ML786467.1, on the reverse strand, counting down.
TCCCCAGTATGGTTGCCAATTCTATTACGAGGAAAATCTCTCTATGGCTAGGGGTAAACCACAACAGACGGAAATCATTGCAAAAATAAACTCTAATCTTAGATATGCTATATAAAAAAATATGATAACAAGACAAGATAAAAGGCATACCTCGTCTAGACGTTCGATGAAGTCCACCATTGAGCACTTGACTCAAAGCAATACACCTGCAACTTGTCCTCAACAACCAAGAAACACAAGCATATGGTGATAATATATAATGTTATTACATTCAATAGCATAATCCATCAACATTCATAACAAATATGCCCATGGAATAACAATTCAAATATTTTCAATATGTTAATTGGACATTATAAGAGTATTTCTATTAAAATGTAATTAGTAGAAGTGAATGAATTACAAACTTCTGTGTTGGAACGGTTTAGAACCGAGAAACTAAGTCCCTTCCAGCTGGGCATTGACCACTTCAATCCTCCACCAAAGGAAATATCATATAAGAGAGACAATGAGGTTCTCAATCAAGTAGGGAAGAGCTTGGGTGATGAACAATGTGTCCAGACTTAAAAGGACAAAGGGATGTAGACTCAATATGAAGTGAATAATTTCTCCAGAGTAAGTTTTCTCTCAAAGTTGAATTATTCTCCTCTTTTTCCATAGCTCGGATTTGGCCCATTTGTAGTCTTCAAGTGGAACTGAAGGGTCGAGTCATAACTTTTCCAGTATATGGAAGGTCAAGGATCATGGATCTCGTGACGTGACATGGAAACTGGACACCATTTTTTAATTTTGGGCACAAATCCCGATGTACATGGGTTGTAGTGGTGCAAACTGCATACACACATGTTGTACAATAGGTAGGGCATGTATATGTGGAAAAATAATGTTTTTAGCTCTAGGATTTGTAAAAAGGGACTTCAAGTCTACATAGGGAAATGGAAAAATGCCTTATGTGGAATTTTTCATAGGGTGAGGAAAATCTTGCTATAACAATATACTCCATCACAACTTGGGAGGGGTACTATGAGGAAAGGATGTGGCCCCAAACCCATTGTCTTCATCCCAAAACCCAATGGTATTATTATACAACATGTGAATACATGAGTTGATGTCGATCATGGTAGAAACTGTTTGATTATTGGTCATTGAGGTATATTTTTAATATGCGCGAGGGAACCCACCAATGATGAAAATGGACCCTAAGGTACCTAGTACAATATAACGAGTGTGAATAGAGGATATGATGTCCAAAAATGGTAGATTTGATCGATGAAGAGTCAATGGTGAAAACCCATTGTTGATCACGAGGAATCCTTTCATTGAGGACTACAGACTCCAATGTACTAGTTGATTTCTAGATATCTCTCCTAGATAAAGTGTTGAAGTCGATATGAATAGATCCATCAAAGGAAGGCTTTAATGTATCTCCCATACATCTACACGAAACATACAGTGGTAGATTATTTGAAGAGATAGAGTCACCAAGTACAACTAACACAGTGGTGGTGTTGGCCCTTGGTTATAGAAGGAAGCGAAGATTGAGAAAGAAAAGGTCAAACGCGAACTGCAAGGGAGACACAGTGACTGTCATTGGGTCGAAGTAAGAAAAAGAGCATAAAATATGGAGCGAAGTATGGAAAAACAAGTCATTGAATGAGGGTATTGGGGATGACATATCGGCAAGAGAAAATGATTGTAGACAACTCAACAAATAGAGAAAGTCACTGTTGGATGCTTTGGATCACCACACGAGCAGGGAGGAAAGACAGGCTGGTGAAGCCCTGAAAAGTTGGGTCAAGTTGACCTAGGGTTTTGGATAATTAGGGATTTTACACCTAGGTTTCAACCTAAGGCTATCAGTGAGGGAGTATAATGTATAAATATAGGTCGATAGGACCTAGGTCGGGGCGGTACTAGTGTTGGGTATTGATATTGATTGTTGTTGGTTAAGAGATTATTGTACTACGAGAGAGAGGAGTGCTGAGAGTGAGAGCCTTCTGGTATTGTAAGATTTTCAGCTGGGTGCAAAGATCAATTCCTATAGTTGGGTGCACAGGAAGGTGGGATATAGAGAGAAGAAGAGAGAAGATTTGTTGACTAAGAGTGTAGATCAGAACTGTAAGCTTTATCTTAATATATCATAAGTACAGTTCTATGGACGTAGCCCTAGAGAGAGGATGAACCACGTATATTTTGTTTCATATGTGTGATTGATGCCTGGATCTCTGTCATTGTTATACTTTTATTTGCATTATGGTGTTAGATCAGATGTATAGCTGCGCAAAGTAGATCTAGTTGATAAAGAGATATATGAATACTGCATTATTGTTGTATTAGTTCCACTTGATATTCTCTTGGTTGTAGACATCTCTATCCTACAACCCCCCCCTCTTAGTTGCTTCGAGTGAGACTACATCTGCTTCGCAGGTGTTGCCGAAAGGGCCAGTAGCTAGGGCTTGTTGGTGCACTCTTGGAGTGAACCTTGGGTCTGCCCCTGTGCCAACAAATGGTTATGTTTCCGAGAAATGAATCTTTTTAAGGGAATGTCAAGGTGGTTACCATCAAAGACCGAGATTCAAAATTGGATAGGATCGAGAGAGGGACTTCGTTGAAGCCCAGAACAAGAACCCTAAACTGAGTACTGAAGATTGGCTACGAAGATAAATTTTCACCGACATTCATGAGATCTTCTTTGGGGGAATCCACCAGGATTTGTTTGAATGGTTGGCTAGGTTAGTTGATACCCAGTTTGATATTAGATCTAGACCTCCTATGGTTTGGATGCTGACACTGATCTAGAAGGTCAAGAGAGTTGACAACGTTGTATCTAGAGAAGTAGATCATTGGTTTGATAGTACAATTGGAGGGTATATCACCAAGTTTGTTGTCGATAGAAAAAATCGTATAGCCAAGTCGAGAGATACTTTTTCAAAGGACCTAGAGGAAAATGTTTGCACTTTCTGAAGCTGAGAATCAAGATTCTCTTGCATGAAAACCACACCTTGAAGATACAATAGATTGGTTGAACATGAAAAGGATAATTTTCAAGATCTCGGACAGTGACAGTGACACAGAAGCAGGACATACGCACAGTGGGAAAGTATTCCAAGGGGTTCACCTTGAGAACTTGTTTAAGAAAAACTACAAAGAAGAGGGTTTCTAAAGTGGAGAAGAGGTAGATATAACCGACGAAGAACATTCAGATACCACCAGAACAAAAGAAGGGGAAGCTGAATAACTTCTCCAAAGAGAGCCAAAAACCTCAGGAACTATGCAGAATACTGAAGTAAGTAACATTAATTTTCCTATTGTCTCAATAGTACTTAGCAGTCAGAATAGTCAGAACCACCAGAGTCCTCGGAGCACTGTTACTAGTATCTTAGCATCTACTCAGACAAGAAGCCTAGTCATCTCTATGGAAGATGAAATGAGGCTCCCTATATTTAGAGGAGATGTATCTGAAGATCCAGATCAGCATTGGTTTCTGTGTCAAGCCATATGGAATATTAAAAGTATCACCGATGAAGCCATCAAGAGAACCTAGTTTAGCACCATGCTATGGGACTGCGCACTGAGCTGGTACATGAAACTTGTCCAAGGACTGGCGCAACCTAAGCCACTAAACAAGATCAAGAATGTGTTGATTGCAGAGTTTAAGAAACCTAAGTTGGAGTCACAATGTATTACGAAGCTAAAAGATATCAAACAAAAGGCAACAGAACCTGTTTGGGAGTTTGACCAGAGATTCAAGACCCTAATAGGCAGATTAACTTTTCAGATCCCCGATGAACAAAATAAAGAATGGTTCATCATTGCACTACTACCACACATCAGAGTCCCTCTGATGCAGTATAAGATTGCATCGCAGGCAGAAGATTTGGAAATCTCCATGAAACTTGAATCAACACCTATGGGAGAATCGAGCTCAGGCATGATCCAAATCTTGAGTTAGCTAACCATTTTGTCTTTACAGGTCAAGGATATGAAGAAATATAAAGGAAAATACAAAAGGGAATATGTCTGGTGTGTGAGATGTAGATCATAAGGTCATGATAAGGAACACTATCCCTTATTCCATGAGTATTTGGCCTCAGGAGTGTCGAGCCCCTTGAAGCAAGTTAACTTACCCTGGTGTGATGTGTGTAGAAATAGGCATCGCCCAAGTGAGTGCTATTACATGGAAAAGTATGTTCAGACACCCACAAACTTGTATTGAACATTCTGTAAATTAGTAGGGAACGATGATCGAGATTGTAGAGCTTACGATATCATGCATGAGAGGTCGAGAGACATATACAAGATTCAAGGCAAAGTACAACAAGAAGTAAATACTCCATAGTACAACTCTCCAGGGAGAGGAAAATTCACTCCTCGCGGTGGATATAGAGGACAAGGACAAGGAGGAGGTATGGGCAGAGGCCGAGGACAAATAATCTATTATAATTGTGCACATCCAGGACACTTAGCAAGGGATTTTCAGAATCCTTGCACAACCTGTAGTTATTGTAACTCTTTTGAGCATGTCATAGAGGAATGCCCTATGCTATTGGTTAAGCTTCAGGAAAGACGAGGACCCCAGTAGAACCCACAAATAAAAATGATATATGTTGAACCTCACGGAACCAAACCTAGAGTCGTTGTCATTACTCGAGGAGGCGTTGCTATAGGAGAGGATAGAACAACCTAAAGAAAGATCACAGAAGAGTCAGGTATCAGGAAATCTAAGGAGAAGACTCAGGCTTTTGATGCAAAGAAAGAAAGACGAATATTTGAGGAAGCAAGACAGGAGTTCAAGAGGAACCAAGGATCCTCATATAGAACACAACCAGAAGTAAAAGAGTACAGAATGCCTCAGGCATTTGATCAATTGACTGTGCATAAAGAAGGAAGAGAAGAAAGTACGCTCATCGATTTTTTGTACACTTGTCTTAAATTAATTCAGGATGAGAAAGTTGTACAAGAGTTACATAACCTAATCAGGCAGTATGAGCTAGGAAAGGTAGACCCCTTGCTGAACAAGGTAGTACAATAGATTGGTAAGAAGAGAAGAACGAACAAATAATTACATTTGAATGCTCAAATAGGAGAATATGATATAGACTATGTGGTCCTTGACTTAGGGTCGGAGGTCAACATCATGACGAAGCAAACTTGGGAACTGATGGGAAAACCCAAGCTGATATACTCCCCTATTAGGCTTCACATGGATAATTAGCAAGATGTCAGCCCATTTGGATGATTGGAGCATGTCCCCATGGACATCGATGGAGTTAGAACCTTTGCAGACTTTGTGGTAATTGAAATTGTCGATGATAGCTTCCCTTACCCTGCATTACTAGGAATTGATTGGGCCTTAAAAAATTATACTATGGTCAATTTAAAGAAAATACGCATGACATTTGAAGGAGATGACCTTAGGGTCATTGCACCCTTAGATCCAGATGAAGGTCCATGGTATACAGAGCCCATCAGAGAATAAGACTACGCATATGAGCTGGAAAACATTTATAAATTAACAGCTAGACAACTGGATTATATCAACCCTACTGCTGATGGGAATCTAAGCTGACAAAATAACAATGCATGTTCATCAGATTCATAAGAAGCGCTGGAGAACTGGCAGAACTAGATGTATGAAGTATCCACAAGGAGATGTGCTCGACTTACCAGAGACGTCCATTGGATTGGTACAACAAGTAACTTACCTACCTTCGATGGTCTGAATCCTTTAGAATCCTTCTTGATGGACTTTGAAGCAATTGTACCAGCGCAATAGAGGTTTTTGACTATGGACGAGGCTCTAAAAGTTACACTAGAAAGATGGTGGGGGACACATAAAAGTAGTATAACAGGCTAGACACAATGTCTAACCTTGATGACAGCGTGGTTTTCAACACAAGTAGGAAGCTGTGAAGTGAGGTACACAGGTCAAAGTTTCTCAAAGGACCATGTACGAAGTTGTGAAGCGGCTTGGAGTGACATTCCTTGAGAACAATGGGTACACAGATTCATTCACACACTGGAAACGACCCCTATTAACTGGTATCTTCAAGCAGAGATGCGCCTTATCACCGCAGATTGGGAAGGTATGCTTAAGAATTTTGTAACCACCCTTTTGTTTGAAGTGAATTTCCCTCAGTATATCAAGAATTAAATATTGTGAGGAAGAAAGTATTTAAAGAGTCATCTAGCCTCCCGTTGGAGAAAGAAGAGGACGAATGGACTACGACATTCCAGAAATTACAAGGATGTTACAACATTAATGCCGACGAATATGATGATCCGAGGAAGGTATACATTGCTGAGACAGAAGGCCACAAGAATGTGGAAGGACCAGGAGTTGAACTACCATTCATTGGAAAGACAATCAAGATAACGAAAATTAATATTGGGATAGAGGAGACACCGAAGCTTGCCAATGTTAGAGATTACTGGGATGCTGCTACCATTGACAAAATTACAGAATTACTACATGAGTATCGGGACTTGTTTCCAACCAAGTTCACTGATATGAAGGGTATTAAAGGACTTATGGTAGAAATGAGAATACCTTTGAAACCATATGCAAATCTAGTCAAGAAAAGAACCTACTGATTGAACCCGAAATATAAGGAAAAAGTGAAGATTGAGCTTGACAGAATGTTGGAAGCAGGGATTATTGAACCTGTCAAAGAGTCGGAGTGGATCATCCCTATGGTAGTACAAGACAAGAAGATAGGTGAGATCAGAATATGTGTGGACCTCAGAAAGATGAATGATGCATGTTTGCATGACCCCTTCCCTACACCATTCACAGATGAAGTATTAGACAATGTGGGAGGCCAGGAGGTATATTCTTTTACAGACGGGTTTTCAGGATACCATCAAATCCAGATTTCCAAGGAGGACCGCCACAAGATCACATTTGCCACAGAATGGGGATCCTACCAATACAAAGTGATTCCATTTGGACTAAAGAATACCTTGGTCATATTTTCTAGGGTGGTGGTCGAAGCGATCAAATAATTTTTGCATAAGTTTTTAGAAGCCTATTTTGATGACTAGACTATTTTTAGTTTTCTGAAAAATCATATTGAATGTCTAAGGCTAATGTTGGATAAATGCAGGCAATGTCAAATTTCTTTGAATCTGAAGAAGTGCATCTTCTTCTCACCATTTGGAGTATTATTAGGTCATATTGTATGCAAACAAGGATTGTTGGTGGACCCATCCAAAATTGCAATTATAATTGATTTTCCACCTCCCACCTCAGTCAAACAACTGCGCACTGTGCTATGACATACTGGCTATTACAGGAATTTTATCAAAGGATATGCTCAGATTATTGTGACAATGGAGAAGTTATTAAAGAAAGACTGTCAGTTTGGTTGGACAGAAGAATGCCAATAGAGCTTCGACACATTGAAACAAAAGATGGTGACTGCACCTATTCTGGTCTTTCCAGATTGGAGTAAGGAATTTCATGTGCATGTTGATGCATCTTCCATTGCATTAAGAGAAGTACTAGAACAACCTAGAGAAGGGGACATTGATAATCCATTAGCATTTGCCTGCAGAAAGCTATCCACAACTGAAATCAATTACACTACTACATAGAGAGACGGATTAGCCATGGTGTACGTGTTGCAAAAATCCCACCATTACTTACTAGGAGGACACTTTAAAATATTTACTGATCACTCTACACTGAAGTACCTGGTCAACAAGCCATTGTTGGGGGGGAGAATATGCAGATGGATTCTCCTGTTTCAATAATATGATTTTGAGATCATAGTTAATCCAGGAAGAATGAATAAGGGACCTAACCACCTGTCGAGATTGGAACATGATGAAGAACCACCAGTCTGGAGGATACACTACTAGATGCATAGTTTCTCTCCATTAGGAATATGGATGACCACTTCATAGACATAGTCCAATTCCTATCAACAAGAATGGCTCCAAGTGAGTATACAATTTCCCAGAAGAAACAACTAGTGGTGCGCACTGCAAACTTTTCACTGATAGTTGGTCAGCTATATAATATGGGACCTGATGTGATACTAAGAATATGTGTGATGGAGGCAAAGCATCCACTGATCCTCATATAAGATCATGAAGGCATCACAGGAGGACATTATGCAGGAAAAGAAACTACACATAAGGTTCTGAGATTTTGCCTTTGGTGCCCTACTTTACACAAATATGCTAAAGAGTATACCAGAGCCTATGATGTATGCCAGAGAGTTGGAAAACCATCCAAAAGAGACAAAATTCCACTAGCACCACAGATGACCCTACAAGCATTTGAAAAATGGGCCATTGACTTCGTGGGACCTATAAACCCACTAGGGAAGCACATAGGAGCAAGGTATATTATCACTGCGATAGAATACCTGACTAGATGGGCTGAAGCAAGAGAAGTCAAAGAATGTAACGCAACTACAGCCACAGATTTTATATTTGATGACATAATAACCAGGTTTGGATGCCCTAAGACCCTTATGAGCAATCAAGGCACTCATTTCATCAACAAGACAGTTGAATCCCTGACTGAAGAATTTGTACTCCACCATTAGAAGAGTACACCTTACCATCCACAAGCAAATGGAATGGTTGAAGCATTCAACAAAATCTTGGAGACAACATTGACAAAGATTTGCAGTGTGAAGAAGGATGATTGGGATTGAAGAGTACCAACAGTACTCTGGGCTTATATAACCACTTGCAATAAATTAACAACGCATACCCCTTTCAAGTTGGTGTATGGTCTTGAAGTTGTTGTCCTGATGGAGTACTTAGTACCGAGCTTAATAATTGCTGCATTTACAGACATGGATGATACTGGCGTTGTTCGTGAGAGGATTTCCTGGCTGGTTGAACTAGAAGAAGATAGATTTATGGCAGGATTCCATTAGCAGGTATAGAAGGAAAGAGAGAAGGCCTATCATGACAGACACATCAAGAAGATGACATTTAAGAAAGGTTATTTAGTACTGGTGTATGACAGTAAATTTCTAAAACATACAGGGAAGTTCAGAACACATTGGCTTGGAAAATATGAGATTGCCTATGTTACAGAAGGAGGAGCTGCACAACTAAATACATTGAAGGGAGAATGGAAAGAGGGATTAGTAAATGGGAATCAACTGAAGTTGTACTGTGACAACCAGCTGTCTTTGTTGAAGGAAAATCTCTCTGCAGATAGGTAGATCTCCTCTTGAGAGCTAGACTCTTAAATCTTAAGACATAAGACGCTTATCATGGACAGTGACTTCCTTTTAGATCTATATAAACTAATGTATGAGGAGGAAGGAGAAAATAAGTACCTTTTACTGGTGTTTGTCCCTGCACGCTCTGAGTTGAGATCCAATATTTCACTCCTCGATAAGCCTTGTAGACAAACAATAGTACAACCACTTCCTACTCTACTGATATTAGCTTGAAATAGACCTATCTATTAGAGACAAGTTCATGTGATATTGAACATGAATTAGAAAGAAACAGGCCAAGAAAATCATATTAATGAGGACAAAACATTACTTACAGCTAGAGATGGAATGCGACAGTTCCGTCAAGTCCTCTTTGTCTAACCCTTCCTCAAAATATCCACAATCACAATGACGATAGCTTCACCGATTTCTCCCTATGAGATCATAGGTTTCATGCTTCTAATTCTTCTATATTCCAGCACCACTTATGAGATCATAAGTCTGGTGTAATTCTCCATTTCCCTCCCTTTCACCATGAGAAAGCTTTCTTATATAGCCTTGGAGAGGCTCAACAACTTGAGATATCTTTGGGATGAGTTGAGGATTTTCCTCCTTCAGTTAGGGATCATCCCTTAGATCATGGTTGGACTAGGGATTCGAATCCAACTTCCTTCAGGGATTGAAGGGATCTTCTCCAAAATCATCTCAACAAACCAACTACTACCCAGAATAGGTGGCACTCCCTTAAAAGGGCCATCAGAGTGTTATATCACTCCCTAGTAATGTATAGGGGAGTGCCAACACTCCTGAGGGTAGGAGCGCTCTTGCAAAAGGGAAAATGAGTGTTATAACGCTCCCTGATAGCTTATGGGGGGGCGCCAAGAATCTTGAGAGAGGCATAAGGGAGTGCTCCCCTCCAAAAAATCAGTTTTTTGGGTGCTTTCAAATGGCAAGAGGTTCATAAGCTTGTTGACTCATTTCTCTTCTTCCAAATCAAATGTTTGAGGTGTTCCTAGTGTCCTTCTCATGTCGTTATAGGCACAACATAGGCATCATGGAAATATTCTTTGCATGACACTTGTGACACTTGTGAGCAAAATGCGACACTTGCGACACTTGTAATGACGACACTTGTGACACTATCGAAGTGAGTATTTTTTATGTGTAACAGATTTCCCCCCAAAGTATGAAGTTAGAAGACAGGAAATGATAACTGAAATGCTTTGTAGACTTTTAAGCAAGGGTATAGATGCAGAGAACCTGACATAAGTTGCACACAAACATCCAACAAATATTATGACATGTTTCAAACCCAAGGCAGGCATACCTATGCTTGGGTGATAAAGACTTGCAAGATATGGCCGCCATAAAATACACCGTGGATCCATAATTGTATTGATAAAAAGGTATAGCCACTAAAAATACACTATGGATCTATACTCCCATGACTTGAACTGATCGTAGCCATGAATAATACTAAGTGTATCTACGAGATGACAAGACATAGCCACGACCAATACAAAGTGGATCTATAAAAGAAACTCCATCGCAACCTGGGAAAAGTACATATCAAAGTGATCACTCAACCCAGGGTCTTCTTACTGATCCCGATGTAGTACGAATCTAGCCATGTGAATAGATGTCCTGATGTCGAACATGGCAGAAACCACTTGATTACCAGTCAATGATGTAAACCGTTAACAAGCACGAGGGAGATCACCATTAATGTCAATGATTCCCAAGGTACTCTAGTACATTCCAACGAATGTGAATGGATGAGCTGAAGTCAAACATCCGTGGAATCATTCGATTAGAGGTCAATGATGTAAACCCATTGTCGAACGTGAGGAGGCCTGCCATTGAGGCATGCAGGTCCCAAAGTACTAACTGGTTTCTAAGTCTAGTTCCTGGATAATGTGTTGAAGTCGACAGGAATAGACTCGTCGAAGGAGGGCCTTGATGTATCCCCCATCAACGACATGAAACAGATACAGAGATGTAATTGGTAGATAAAATGAATATGGAATGACATGAGTATTGAGACAAGATATTTTTGATGGTTGACTCTTGAGGCGGATACTTCCCTTGAACACTGAGGCACAACAGCAGAAACGTGACATGGACCAAAACACGATAATGTAGTGGATACTATGACTTTCGTCGGGTGACCCAAAGGAGTAAGAAAAACTCAGAGGATTGGTTCAGTGCAGAGGTTCATTGGATTAAGATGTGCGCAAAGACAAAGTGTCGTGTTCAAGGGTGACTCTAAGAGTTACTTGGTAATGTTCTCAAAAACTTCTTGGCTTGCTTCTTTCAATTTTTTCCCCCATCCAAATAGAGGAGTACCTCTTTTTAATTTAATGAGTTCGAGGAGGATAACACATGATCGATAAAACTCACCTTCGGTAAGTTCCTCTTCCTTTGTTTTAACGAACTGGAAGAAGTAAGGGTTCGATCCCATATGGGCCTGTCGATGTTTTGTTTAGCGAGTCCAAAGACAGAAAACTCAAAGGTTTTTCATGATTATAGAGTCTGGAAAAACACTTAAAAGAGAACTCTCTGAGTTCCTTTTTCATAAAGTAGTATGACGAGACCGAAAAAGAGATAAAGTATCGCTCAATAGACATTTTCTTCAAATACTTTAACGAGCGTGAAGAGAACAAGGTCACTCGCTAATATTTTCATGTTTAGAGAGTCTGAAAAGAACTTAAAGATGACAATGTTGTCCTTTTTTGTAATGTTAGTCTCGCGAGGCCAAAAAAGAGATAAATTATCACTCGAAGACACCCGTTCAAACCTTTTAACGAGTGGGAAAGGAAGAAATATCACTGAGCAATGTTTTCATGTTTAGAGAGTCTGAAAAGAGCTTAAAGGAGACTCTAGGGGGTTCCTTTTTCATGTATCCATATAGGTCCGAAAAAGAGATAAAAGTCTACCCGGATGCATTCTCATGTATTTACGAGCACGAGAAAGAACAAAGACTAAGCTTGGTATGCCCCCAGCTTGAAAGCTAGTGTCTTAACTCCATAAATATCATCAAAGGCTGGAGACATGCCCTCCAAGGTTCGATTCATTCACCAAAGGAGAAGGGTGGATGAAAAGAAGGTTCAAGAGAGGTGACTGTTTCGTTTTTTAACGAGCTTGACACAGGAAAAGAACGATGCTTAGGACCTCTATTTCATTTTTTTAACGAGATTGCCACAGAGAAGAGAAACTATGCTCGTGGTTTCTTCCTGATCATGGCTTCCAAGAGGATAATGCTCTAGAAGGATACCATATCAAGGGATGAAACTCGGTCATGGATTCCAAGATATCTTTTCCGGATGGAAGATAATCACTCTGGAAGAAACACATGTCGAGGGTTGTGATAGGGGTAAGAAGATCAGGCTCCAATAACCCTACCGAAGAGATCACCATGTCAACTACCGGATCCAAAGCATTAGAAGTTGAAATCATGGGAGACAATGCCACATAATTGACATGTGGTGAGGGCGATATTGTCTGCATATAAGAACCACTTAGGGAGGTAACCCAGTCAGGGCTGATGAATGAAAGTTGATCAATAGTCACAATTCTTCCATTGTGAGGGAAATATATCACATAGAAAAGAGTGGATACAATATCTTTCATGGCATAGACATAATCCTGCCCAAGGAGTAAAGTGAAATCCAAGGGGTCTCGGACTACCATGAAATCAATAGAGATAGTTTTCCCTCCCAAAGTTACGGGAAACTGAGGGAGGGTCCCTAAAGGTTGACTAGTTCTTCTGTTAAAAGATAACAGATTCTGGGTAACCGGCGCAAGTAGAGGACAACCCAAAGCGTGCCAAGCAATAGAGGACAAAATACTAACGGACACACCTTCATCTATCAATGTTTGAGGAACATCCTAACCACAAACCTGTACTGTAATTTTGAAAGGAATGTGAGAGGGAAGACAAGGTCCAGTTAGCGCACCCCAATAAAAAAGGATGGCCTCATTACTTGGAGGGGGTTTCACAGGAGAATGAGGGATTCTGCCCGGCATGGTAGAGTCTATATCAATGAGAAAAACATGGGAAGTATCAGGTTTACTCTCTAGAGGGAGAGTAGGATCGACCAATGATTGGATCGGATCAACCACGCAGGCACTCTCCAAAGGAAGAGTGAGATTGACCGATGATGGAATCGGATCAATCACTTTGACACTCTTCGGATGAAGGGTGGGACTGACCAAGGAAGGGACTGGATCAGTCACTTTGACATTCCTCAATGGAGGAATGGGATCGACCGATGGCGAAAATAGATCGACCACTTTGGCACTCTTTAGAGGAAGAGTGGGATTGACTGAGGAAGGGACTGGATCAGTCACTTTAGCATTCCTCAATGGAGGAATGGGATCGATCGATGGTAGAACCGAATCGACCACTTGAGTTTCATTCTCCAAGGGAAGAATGGGGTCAACGGGTGGAAACAGATCGGCCGCTTTGGTGTCACTCTCTAAAAGGAGAGTGGGATCGACCAAGGATGAAAAAAGATCGACCACTTTGGTGTCACTCTTTTGATGAAGAGCGGGGTTGATCAATGATGGAACTGGATCAGCTACTTGGGTTTGTGGTTCAATCGAGGAGGAAACTAGATTGACCACCTGATCAACCGGACTGACGAGGGATGTAACCAGATTGACCATTCCATCAACCAATGATGGGTCGGAGGACAACTTATGATAACCTTTTGGAAGTTGAAGTTTTTCCAAAAGAGAAGAAGCCTCGTCCATACGAGGACAAAGGTGAGAGTAATGATTACCTTTACATAACATGCAAGGGAACTTGACAGTTTGCTTCTTCTTACCAACCTGAACATCACTAGTTTACGGGGTATCATTGACATGACTGACAGAGGCTGATGACGTGGAGGACCACATTTATAAGACCTGGGTAAGGGGCAACCCCTTAGAAAGTGGTCACCCTTACAAAGGCTGCAAGGGAATTTGGGTTTTGGATTCTTCATTTTAATCTTGTTGACCTCATCAACACTCCTAGTACTATTAACGGTAACTGGTTTCTTAGAGCCAACATATGATGTTGTTGGGGTCTTTGTCCTTTTTGAGTTCTTCTTCTTCTTCTCTTTCCATTTCTTCTTCTTCTGATCAACCTGGCTACTTGCTTTAGAGATTTCACTAGGCAAAGAAGGAGAAATGGAAGGAGACTTAATGGGTGAAGAAGGTGAAAATTCGACGTGAGGTTGATGTGTGGGTGGTGTACCGACATCTAAAGTATTAGGTGCATCTGAAACATTGGGAGGATTCGGGATCACCAGAGTGGGGAACAACCAAACTGGTAATTCAATAGTGAGTCCTGGAAGACTCAGTGTGGCAACATATGGAGGATCAAAGTTTCCAAATGAAGGAAAGGTATAAGGTTCCCTAGGAGAAGGGATTCCTCCATTGGTACTCTCAGGATTTGAGGACATTAACACTAACTCGACCTAAGTTCCACTAAGTAAAACAAACAACACACGCTATGAATCTGAGAAGCAATCAATCAAAAAGAACCTTCCCACGATGAAACCACTAGTTGGTGATGAAATCCAATGTCGCGAGATCAAAATAGGAAGGGGCGGGGATAGAGCGGGTGGATCAGTTACGTTGGCAACCTGCTTAACAAACTTACGCCTTGGTGCAAGCTTCCATGCAGTAATTGTGGATTTACCCTCCAAGGAGCCCGAGTGAGTTTGACCAACGTCTGTTCCAGGTACAGTGAGACTTCCCTTCACTGTCACCTTGTGTGAGACCCTAAATATTGTGGCTACTAAGGTCACCAACTCGTAGTCAGCCCCTGTGCGGGTACAGTCGACAGTCCAGTCGGAACATATGGGTAGGATAACAAGTCTGAAATCAACTTGAAAGGCTCCCACACATAATCATGGGTATACCTTCCAGTGACCCCCAATATACGATCTGACCACTATAAACAGTTGAACCACGGAGGGATAATCTCCGTAACTCACCCGAATGCGACCTCATGCGTAACCCCTGTGTGAGAGGGGGATCCCAGCGAGCCAATACAACAATTGGATTTGACTCTCCCTACCGCAAGATACTAAGTTTGTTTGATAGCTTTGGAAAGTTATCCTTTCAACCTATTCCAAATCCCTACACCTTAAACTAATGTAGGTTTGCTAACAAAGATGTAAAAAGTCTGATAAATTTTAGTTAAGAGTTGATTTTAATGGTTGTTGTTTACTCAAAGGGTGTACAAAAGTGAAACTGATGGAATCATGACTCAATTCTCAAAAATATTCATAAAAGATGATAATCAATCATTTCTTTTCAATGAATGCCTATTTAAGGGAAAGAGAAAGAGTCGTTTTCACTATCAAACACTTGATAAGGAATGCCTTCAATCAATTTTGTTCTCAATTAGATCCAATATGATGCTACAACATTTCATAAATGAAAACTAATATGCAAACTAATCATTAAGATGTACTTTTTTCATTTTCATGCGAATGATGATCAATTCAGTGAAAAAACTTGTCCTGCCAACTACCCTTTCATATCAAGGAGATTCGGTCAAGAAAACACAGATTTCGCACAAACAACACATGATTTTGCAATCAAACAAGAGAAAGAAAATAAAAAATGCAAAAGGAAGGAGAAATAAATTGGATAATATGACCTCAAAGAACCAAATGACAAGAGTTACAGACTTCTAATGTCCTTCACTAGAGTTCCCACTCAGTCGGATAAGAGAGAATAAAGCAAGGGATTGATTTCAAGCTCTTAACAACAAAAACTCAAAAATAAGGAAGAAGGGCATAAAATCAGAACTTAAAGGTGTTTACTTCTCAGGAGGAAGCATTTCAAAGGTCAAAATAAGAAGCATTGAATCCAAAAGCAGCTCAGCAAGTGAAAAAATAGGGTTTGGTCCTCCAAAAAATGCAATTTTTGAAAGGGTTTTCTGAAAAAAGGGGTTGGCGCTCTGGTGTAGGGGACACCAAGGCATTATAACACTCTTTCCAACACCTTTAGGGAGTGCTGGTGCTCTGCTAACATGGGAGCAGGGGCGCAAG
The DNA here is from genome assembly GCA_009831015.1 of Picea engelmannii. Classification (NCBI taxonomy): domain Eukaryota; kingdom Viridiplantae; phylum Streptophyta; class Pinopsida; order Pinales; family Pinaceae; genus Picea; species Picea engelmannii. The sequence continues at coordinate 732,820 of ML786467.1, read as the reverse complement.
GCTTAAAAAACTCATAAAAATGTCCAAAAACCCAAAATTTCAGTCAAATTTTGACAGTCAAGTTGAATGTGATGGGCTAAAGAGTCAATTAGCATATGAAATCAAACAAATTGGGTGAACAAGGTCTGAAAACAATCAAAGGGTAAGACAAGGTCCATGAGGAAAAATCAAAACCAAAAGTTTTGATTCGATTCCTGGGTGGAGTCGCCAATTTCTGTTGAAGAAAAATCTCCTTGCGGACAGGTAGATCTCCTCTTGAGAGCTAGACTCTTAACTCTTAAGAAAGAAGATGCTTATCATGAACACTTACTTCCTTTTAGATCTATATAAACTAATGTATGAGGAGGAAGGAGAAAATAAGTACCTTTTACCGGTGTTTGTCCCTGCACACTCCGAGTTGAGCTCCAATCTTTCGCTCCTCGATAAGCCCTGTAGACAAACAATAGTACAAACACTTCCTACTCTACTGATATTAGCTTAAAATAGAGCTATCTATTCGAGACAATTTCATGTGAGATTGAACACGAATTAGAAAGAAATATGCCAAGCAAATCATATTAATGAGGACAAAACATTACTTACAGCCGTAGATGGAATGCGACAGTTCCGTCAAGTCCTCTTTGTCTAACCCTTCCTCAAAAGATCCACAATCAAAATGACGATAGCTTCACCAATTGCTCCCTATGAGATCATAGGTTTCATGCTTCTAATTCTTCTCTGTTCCAACACCACTTATGAGATCATAAGTCTGGTGTAATTCTCCATTTCCCTCCCTTTCACCGTGAGAAAGCTTGCTTATATAGCCCTGGAGAGGCTCAACAACTTGAGATATCTTTGGGGTGAGTTGAGGATTTTCCTCCTTCGGTTGGGGATCATCCCTTAGATCATGGCTGGACTAGGGATTTGAATCCAACTACCTTTAGGGATTGAAGGGATCTTCTCCAAAATCATCTCAACAAACCAACTATTACCCAGAATAGGCAACGCTCCCTTAAAATGGCCATCAGAGCATTATAGCACTCCCTAGTAATGTATAGGGGAGCGCCAGCACTCCTGAGGGTAGGAGCACTCATGAAAAAGGGAAAATGAGTGTTATAACACTCCCTGATAGCTTATGGGGGGGTGCCAACACTCCTGAGAGAGGTATAGAGGAGCGCTCCCCTCCAAAAACTCAGTTTTTTGGGTGCTTTCAGATGGAAAGAGGTTCATAAGCCTGTTGACTCATTTCTCTTCTTCCAAATCAAATGTTTGAGGTGTTTCCAGTGTCCTTCTCATGTCATTATAGGCATGACATAGGAATCATGGCAATATGCTTTGCATGACACTTGTGACACTTGTGAGCAAAATGCAACACTTGCGACACTTGTAGTGACGACACTATCGAAGTGAGTATTTTTTATGTGTAACAGCCTCGTAGCTCTCAGTAAAAGAAAGGAAGAAAAGTGAATAGGTCCCAGGTGCAGTTGAAACTGGGTACCAAACACATAAAATACGGTCTGCACAAGGATGGGAAGGAGACATGGAGCAGAAACCAAAGGCTGCACTCTACAGTCCAAAGTCGAAGTGACATGGAAAAATTAGAACTGAAGTGAGTCACAGGTGAGTATTGGGGCCCTGTTGGTCCTTGTTTATGGAAGGAAGCAAATATCGAGGAAGAAAATGTCAAACGTGAACTACGCGGGAGACACAGTGACTGTCAGTAGGTCAAAGTAAGCAAAAGAGAAGAAAAGATGGAGTGAAGTATAGAAAAGAAAGCAATTGAATAAGGAGATCAGGGATGACAGATCAACAAGAGAAAAGAATCATAGACAACTCAGCAAGCAAAGAAATCCACCATTAGATGCTTTGGAGAACCGCATGAGAAGGGAGGAAAGACAGGTTGGCGAAGCCCTGAAAAGGCAGGTCAAGTTGACCTAGGGTCTTAGACACTTAGGGTTTTGGGTAATTAGGGTTTTGACACCTAGGTTTCGACCTAAGTCTATCAATGAGGGACTATAATTTATAAATAGAGGTCGAGAGGACATAGGTCAAGGTGGTACTAGTGTTGGGTATTGATATTGATTGTTGTTGGTTAAGAGATTATTGTACTGTGAGAGAGAGGAGTGTTGAGAGTGAGAGCCTTCTGGTATTGTAAGATCTTCAGCTGGGTGTGAAGATCAAGTCCTACAGCTGGGTGCACAGGAAGGTGGGAGACAGAGAGAATAAGAGAGAAGATTTGCTGACTAAGAGCACAGATCAGAACTATAAGCTTTATCTTAATATATCATAAGCACAATTCTGTGGACGTAGCCCTAGAGAGAGGGTGAACCACGTATATTTTTTGTCGTATGTGTGATTGATGCCTGGATATCTGTCATTGTTATATTTTTATTTGCATTATGGTGTTAGATCAAATGTATAGATCCGCAAAGTAGATCTAGCTGATAAAGAGATATATAAATTTTGCATTATTGTTGTATTAGTTCCACTTGATATTACCACAATGAATATATAAAACATGACATATATACTTAACTTTGATGCAAACGAAATCGATCAAAGATTGATATTTCGACTAAAGTTACTTTGATTATGTTAAACAAATCCGAATACATTTTAAAGAAAGAGGAATTTTCAAATATCCCAACTGAAGGTCATGATTCAATATGTTTTAAAGTTTTGGTTGAAACTCTTTTTCTTAGTATGATCCTGTTCCGAATGTGTTTCACAAAAAATGAAATAATGACTCCATTTACCCAATAAAGGCACTTGGTCTACTGTTCTTCTACATCTCACAGGGAGACGCGATCCCTAGATGGAATGTATGATGGAAGCTTCGTAGGAATAACCAACCGTGTGGGATTGTAATGTTCCCCAGCATAACCAAGGGACATTACTTATGGAAAAACACATAAATTCAAAAAATTCTTTTGCGAATTAATTCATGTAGCTTATCATCTACGTTAAATACATATTCAAATAGACTCTGATAACCATAATTAAAATGCATTTACAACATTCCAATTGCATCTAATAAACTCATTCACAACAACAATTAAACCATTTTCATACACAAAGTTAAGCATAACATTTAAACTCATGAAACAACTTAGAAAAATAGATAAACACTTATCTTTTTAAAATATTTTTGTAACTAGCTTCTTCGGATGAGCGTTCCACCCAACCATAGATATGTTGTTCCAAATCTCAACAACAAGTCACCCCCGAGATAGGGCTAGAAATCAACAAGAGAAGGATGTCTCTCATAGTCCACTCACAACTCAATATCACACAAACCACTGGTGTTCTCCTACAACTATCCGGAGTTTCCTCCAACTCTCTTCTTCTTGAGCTTCCCAACCCAAGGAATGTACCCCTTCAATTCTCTCAATCCATCGGGCATCCCATTCATTTATCAGGGTCTCTCTAGCCCAAGTAACTAGGAATCTCTCTGCTAGAAACCCTAGGGAACTCACTTCCAGGAAAAACAACAACAAACAATTGTTGTTCTAGTGCAACTCACCCAAGAGTTCACTCTTCAGGCTTGGCAACATGGATCTTCAATAATCATCTCCATAATTCTACAAAAGTCCTCCAACATGCTCCAAAATTCACCCAACCTTATTTTTCTATATCCAGTTCTCTTTGTCCTTGCTCTCCCCTTGTTGTTCATTCCAAACTCCCTATGAAAAAATGCCTATTCTCCCCCATATAATTTTTCTCTATTTTATCAAGACAATTGACTTCTAACTCTGCCCAATGTTAATTGTAATACATCCCCATGATTCCAATAACTATGGAAGTGACTTCTACACTGATCCCCTGACAAGTATTCATTGATTAAGATTTCATACACTCAACAAAAAAAATAGAAGGTTTTCCCAAATGATAATAAAATTCAGAAATATGGGTTGAATTAATACCCATAATTAATTTCCTCCTTGGACCCCTCTTAGACACTCCTATACATTCCTCTCTCTTGTGGATAAATCATCCCCACATCTATTCGTATTCCTAGCAGCTAGTGTCACATTATATTTATTAAAATTATAAATACAATTCACATATTACATCGCTTTTCCATAACCATATTCATAAATACATTATGCATTAATTAAAATGGGGATTATAGTGGGGATGTTACAGGGATCATGGGAATAGGGTCATTCATTAGACATGAAATATTAGGTAAACATAGTGTCGCCAAGAAGGTAAATGACATATGAGAAAATGAACACTGGGATGAGGATGAAGCTCTTGGAGTCCCAGATGAACCTTGTGGTCCCCCCATGTTTGTGCTTCTAGAAGGATGAAATGTTTTATAAGGGAAATTTATATCATGAATGGAAGCACTCTAAGGAGCATGACTAATTCCAGGACTAACCATGCCCCAAAGGGGGTTTTTGCCAGGGGTAGGCATAGACCCGAAAGGAAAATTACTTCCTAAAGAAAGACTATCCCCGGGGAAGAATCCCCCAAGACTAGATGTATGGATGAAGGGATAGCCACCCCACTATACAAAATTTTCCCCAGGAAAATGTGTGGTACCCCACGAGATGATAAATCATATAGAAACATTACCACCCCCATATTGACTAGGAATAGTTCCAAACCCACTAGATATATTCCACCCAAAAGGAAAACTAGAACTCGAAATGGTCATGTTGCTTATAGAAATGGTGGAGGTTGAAGGAATTCCACTCCCCATGTTAAAACCAAGGCTTTTCCCTCTACTAGAAGCAGATCTAGACACAGACATTGAAATATATGAGATTGGCATAAGAATGCTAGGAATATTGATGGAAGTAAAAGAAGACACAATCAAAATACCCCAAATATCAGGGCTTGTGGAAATGGGCATGGAAGATGTAGGTCCAATGGCACTCAAAGAAATAAAGGCGGACATCATTGAGATTCCCCCAGTCATGCTCTTGGATGGGATGGAAGGCTCATCCACACTAGATGAAACAATCAGACCCAACATGATGTAAGGTTCACTAAACAAGGAAAATGGTTCAAGTACAGGTGCATCGAGACTAACTAGAGGATGGTTGAAATTAGGTGGAGGAATCTCTTCAACCACTTTGACTTCAAATTCCAAACTCTCTTCGGATTGTTTATCCATATCTTCAAATTCTTTGTCACCTACCTCGTGTTGCTTAAGAGGTGGTTGTACCTTTGTGATGGGCTCAATTCCTTGTATTTGATGGGACCAACGACGCGATTGTTCAACCATGGTGAATAGAATGTGTGAATACATCCTGAGTGGGTCTAATGGTTAAGAACATGTGTTTCCTCTTAAAAGGTCACAGGTTCAAATCTAGAGGGGGGTAGGGTATGTATACCTTCGTAGACTTTACCAGTCAAATCACTGGGCGGAGGGGGGTCCCTTGTCCCACAAACAAGGGGGTATCATACACCAATATGGTGTGTTGGCTTGGTTGTGACCGTAAAAATAGATTATTATTATTAACTACAATCAACCTAACACTGACTAAGACTTGGAATCAAAGAGAACACTCTATTGGCCTCACAACAAGTCCCTTCCATTTTCTAAGAAAATGAAGAGGGACCCTTGCATTATTTTTTATTGGTAAGACTTATCATTGATTTTATTCTTAAAAGTCTGAACCTGTGATGATTCTAGATGCAAGTATATCAATCAAAAAGTTATTTTAAATGATGAGATTTCTACATTTCTGGATTTTCCTTTTATCTATTTTGATGTTTTCGACTTCTGCACATTTATTATCTTAAACCTGTCACTTTGATTCCTTTCGTTGGGCATTCTTTTAGGATTTTTCGATCAAGACATCTACTGAAAGTATCTTATGAACACTTATCATATTCATGGTTATTGAACATTCATTTCACAATTTAATTATTGTTATCTTGAATTTCATGACCAAAAGAATGAAATTCTAGGATGATTGAGAGGAGTAATTCTTACCTTTTAGTAGCGTTGATGGCATTATGATTAGTATTATCATCATTCTGAACATCCAACATGCTTATATGTGTTTATCTCTATAACAAGGTGTCATTTTGTTTTTTGAGTAAAGTCATGGTCAGGTCAAGGTACTCATTTGTGATTCAAGTTGATAAATATTTATTTGTTATTATCATATTAAACAAAGAAATTCAAGTTCATCATATTTATTATGTCTTGGTTCCTATTTTTCCAACTTATTAAAATACCTTGAGTTTATTGTTTCATTACATGCTATGAATTTAATTGAATTTAGACCTTTGTTACTTAATCATGATTATAAATAAAAAACACTTATGGTTATATTGTCACTTGGAAGTATCATTCTATAATTCATCATCATGATGATTGAATGAGGATCTATGTACTTTGATTTTTCTTATCAACTATTTTTTTCATCGTGCTCATTAGGATATGTGGCTTGGTTTAGAATCACTTATAAGTATATTTATTAGGTTCCCAAATCTCATCACATTAAATGATCATTTTTATTAACCTAAATTCTTGTGGTTTCAAACTTCATGATGACAAGACTTTGGTATTGAATCGTGGCATATGATTTTGTTATGGAACAAGTACCTAGGGGTTATGATGTTGACAAAAGGTGAGGGTATTTTTACATGTTAACCATATTTAATTTGACATTTTACTATGCTATTTCATCCTCTGTTCAACCAATTAAAGTAGTAGGAGAGGGTTTTATGGCTTGTCCGAGCTCTTTGTGTCTATTATGAGCTTTGTCTCTTTTATCATGAGAGCATATGGAGAGTTTAACACTTGGTTCTACTTCTCTAAGGTCATGTGTTTCTTAGTTACTCGTGCATTTCCATTGTTCTTGTTGGTATTTCTTCTGTGTGTACATATATCATTGGTAAGAGAGAATTTTTGAAAGGTATGAATCTTAGATTGATTTTATTTTATTTATTGTTGCATTTGTTTTTTTAAATTAGTTGTAAATTTCTTTAATATAGAATAGCTACAGAATTAGAGATTTTGTAGCCACTCTTAAATCATATAAATCATTGATATGTTTCTTTTGATGTTCTACAGGTGTCACTCATAAGATGTTGCTGGAATGTGACATGATTTTCACGTCCAAAATTTATGAAGACCACACGTGTAAGCATAAGGTCGTGATCAAGTTTCAGCTCGAAATTGACAAAATATCAAACAACATGCTTTGGGTGTGATTTCCAAGAAAATGAAGACGAATTCAAGAAATCCAAGACATAGGTTTTGTCTAGAAGGTCTCGATTTATGTACATTGAGGGAGGATTTCTCAGAAAAAAACATGGTGTGGGAGATAACGACGATTTTCTAATCTAGGTTTCCCCAGATTCGGTAGTTACAACCAGTTTCCAAATGCGCAACCCGAATTGAGCATCCAACCAACAAGAAAATCAAACGTAGATGCATCTAGATGATTGCATGATTGTGAAAACAACTTGTAATCAGATATATATCTATCTTTACAATCTAGATCCACTAAAATGGGACAGAAAGTTGTTTAACAATTCCTGATTCGGGGAATTGGTTTCAATTCGCCCTCATCATCCTTTTGTATAAATACACGGTTGAAGAACACAATGAAGGAGGGGTGGTCTCCATAGACCATAGAGGAAAGTGGGGGTGGTCTCCATAGACCAGAGAGATGTGTCCTTCTCTCAATTCTATTTCTATTGTAAAACTTTGTTTTTACTTCAAATAAGTAGAGATGGAGGCCCTACCAGCAAGGAGAGGAAGAAGAATGTATGGTGAAATTTTGCTACACAAAACAATGAAATACTCTCTTATTTTTTACTCCTATAAAACTTGTGGTGAATGATTTCAATGCATAATTATAGTTTTTTTTTTTTTTTTTTAAAGTGTTCATTGTTTTTTTAGGTTCTTAGATAAGTTTTGAATTGTGTTTTTAATTTCTTATTTGGAGAATATACTAATTGTTATATTATGGAATGTTTTCTTTTATTCGACAGTTAATTTTCAATTCACCATTATCAATTATATTAGTTATGGTTTGCATGATATAGAAGAACTTATTGGTAACATGTGATGGTTGTGATCTATAGTGTTACTAATAAATTATCTTATTTTACAATATCTGATTTTTTTTTCGAGAAGAAAAATAAATGTTATACTCCATTAGAAATATACATTTTATATCATCTTTCAAAACTGGTCTTTCTATAAGACCTGGGATATTATAAACATATAGATATGATCTAATATGTCTATACTAGTGGATCTGTACATCATCCATTCAAAAAGGCTTTGTCATCCAAAAAACATCGTCATCCTTTATCCCTCCTTTCCTGAACTATGCTTCGGTTTCATTATTGTTACCTAATACTTCCTATATACATCCCTATACTTCATTGTTGATAAAACACTGATGTAGGAGCATCACTTCAACATCATCAAGCGCCAGCACACCTGTAACACCCAGTTTCCCCCAGTTTGTAAAAATAACTGGACTGGCCAGAACCATGGCAAACTCATGAATGTGAATATGTGATGTAAATGGACCTTATGGAAAAGGTCAATAAATGTGAATAACATTATGAATTTATATTGCAGGACTGCTGAGAGGGGATGTGCAGGAAAAGAGACCACAATGGCGGTGGAAGGCACCTGGAAAGGTGGCGTTAACTTCCATCGAGAATTAATACCATATTTGGACTTCACTGGCCCGGAGAACCAAAAGCGGTTCACTGGCCCCGAATTAAATGTCTCGCAAGCTGGTAGGCTGATGGCTCCTCAGGAATTAATGAGGGATGGGGAGGTAAACCGTCCATCCGTAGAGCCATCATGACTGACCAGTGCGATGGAAATCGCACCACATGCAACCTCGCAAGAGGATAAGGTGTGGGGGAGAAGCGATTGGGGGAAGACACGAGGGGAAGAAGAGAACTCTGGCAATACACAGAGTGAGTGATAGTAGAGAGGAAGAAGAGTAACCTTCGCTTCTGGTCACTGGCAGACAGAGATGCAGTCTCACAGCATCGTGGTCTCATCTCGGGGGTGGTTAGTGGTAAATATACTGGGAGTTACTGAGCCTACGGTTGGATGGAAACGAGCACCCCTCTCAGCAGTTGCTTAACCCCTGGTGTTATTTCTGATAAGCGTTTTGCCTCTTGCATCTTGAAATATATATGTTTATTCTGATAATTATGCCCATAAGCTGTGAAACTGTGAATGATTTCATTATAAGATTGTCTGTATGATGTTTTGATCAATACTGGTAGATGCATGTTTATAATGGAAATATTACATATGGATTATGTCTTCATAAATCACTATTTATATGATTACCAACCTAATTCAGACCGCGTGTCTGATTCATGGGAGAAAGGTACCCTTATATACCTCAGATAGTACCCTGAGTGAATCTCCCCATAGAGATACCCTCCTTGAAAAGCCCATCAAGAACCAGGAAAGAGATTGTGAAGGCATAAGGCCTTAGTAACCGTGCATGAGGAGGAACAATCCTCTTGAAAACTTGAGATGGTAGCATAAGGATGAAGTATCGAATCGACGGATGAGATCCCGTCGGGAGATCTGTGGTCACTCATGACCGTCAGATCGGAAGAAGAAGATGGGGTGTTAAGTGCCTTAATCCTGATAGGTATTAATCGACGGACAAGATTCCATCGGGAAACCTGTGGTCACGCATGACCATTAGATTGGTAGGAGTGAGTAGGGTGTTAAATGCCTTACCCCTTTGTTTTATGTGCCTTCGTGGACAATGAAGAATTCAGGACCATAGATCTCCAAGGTCCATGGGAGTATCTGGACCATTGATTTTTCCACGTCCAGGGAGTCGTGGAAGAATGCACGGGTAGGAACCAATCTGAGCCGTCTGAATGACGGAGGCCACATGTCATAAGATTACCCATTTCGGGGAATCGAGAATCGCGAACTCGGGAGTCCTGGTGACGAGGGTTCGAGATTTTCCATGATGAAAACCCCAGAATAGATCTGAGCCGTCTGAATGACAGAGGCCATGTGTCATAATATTTCCCATTTCGGGAAATCAGGAATCGCGGAATCGGGAATCCTGATGACGAGAGTTTGGGATTTTCCATGGTGAAAACCCCGGAATAGATTTGAGCCATCCGAATGACAGAGGCCACATGTCATAAGATTACCCATTTTGGGGAATCGGTAATCGCGAACTTGGGAGTCCTGATGGCAAGAGTTCAAGATTTTCCATTGTGAAAACGCCAGGATAGATCTGAGCCGTCCAAACGACGGAGGCCACGTGTCATGAGATTACCCATTTCGGGAAATTGAGAATCGCGAGATCGGGAGTCCTGGTGATAAGGGATCGGTACTTTCCATGGTGGAAACCCTGGAGCAGTCGTGGACCATCTGATTTAAGGAGGCCACGTGTCATGAGATTACCCACATCGAGAAACCGAGGATCGAGAATTCAGGAATCCCATGATCGAGAGTTCGGACTCTCATGATGATAAATCCCGATGAAAGGACGAGATTCTTTCGGAGGATCTCAGGGTCTGCAACGACCGTCGGATGTGAGGAAGATATGTCAACTTTAAGCTGGGGAATGAATGCGCATTGAGATAAGCAACGAGCATATCTAGATGGCCAGAATCCACCCACCTAGATCTACGGCTGAGGTTTCATTTCGGAGCCCCCTTGCTGTTTTGCATTTAGCGGTGGGGGAGGGGGTGGTCCGGAATCGGACGTGCAATTTTCGAACGGTTGAGATTAATTCACCTTGATCAACGATGCTCAGGTAAGTTCCATACTCCCCTTTCCATTCTGCCTTTAATGAGGGGGGGGGTCTAGAATAGTGTGGCGTGTGAAATGGGGCTCCCCTCCTGTCCTGATTGACTACCGTGTCGCATTTCCCCTTTGCCACCTGTATTCCCCTTAACCATGCGACAGGGCCTGTCCTCATTGGTTGTTCTCTACCCCTATTGGGATTCATCCCTATTGGCCGGACACTAGCCCTGTCGGGGTTCGGTGGTTGCAAAGTTGAACGATTCAACACCCCTGTAGCACCGAGGTGCGAAATACAAAGAGGCACCACAATTATTTGGACTATGACCACGACCCGCAACCACATGGGTATGGAGAGAGAGAAAGAGCTAGCTTGCACTAGGCATCCATAGGTAATTCAGGGGTTCTGATTCTGCAGAAATCAACGAAAAATTTGATTGAGGTAGTGGGTATGTGACAACACCCAACACATGTTCAATGGAGAGGAGAGGTGCAGCCCTCTCACTTTCAAATTTCAAATTTGAATTTAATGTATTAAATGTTTGTAAGGCTAGTAGAGCCAAAGCCATGCCTTCGAGCATGTTGTAGTTGGTGTCACCTTAATGGATGACAGGTTTATGGGGATCTAGATCCAATTTGGATTAGATGGCCCATTCAATGTAATTCATTGTAATTAATGAGAGATGGTGACGATGGAGGGAAGCGCTCGAGGAGCCCCCTTTTGTAAAGACATCTTCTTTTTGTTTTTAGAGAAGAGGGGAAGAATAGAGAAAATAGGGAGAAGAGAAGAACCCATGATTCTATTGCAGTTAGAGCTTGAGCACATTTGTAAAAAGACATTTTTATTAATGCAAACAGAGAGCATTTTTTCCTGCATGTTATTCTGTGTAATTAAGTGAATGTCTTTTTTTTCTTATGATATGCTGTAGATGTATGTTTGTACGCATTTGCAGGTTACAGACATAAATTGTTGTCTGTTGGGTTCTTTGATTCTAGGTTTGGTTCTTTGTGGCTTCATGCAAGAGGTTGCATGACAAAACACTGTGGGTTTTGTAAGCCAATGCATAGAGTGCACTTCTGAATTCTATGGAATTTAGGAAGAGACGTGCCAGGAGGGCGCACCAGAGGAAATCTTGGACTCAAAGGAAAACTTCCAGGATCGCTGAAAATCCTGAAGGAGAGACTGTGCAGAGGAGAGCACAGAGAGGGAAGATAGAATGTCTGAGGTTCTGTAGAGCTCTGCTAGGAGGGCATCGAGCGAGTGCAAGGAGTGCACAGGCGAAACTTTGTTTCGAGTTCAGGGAAGACAAAACTACTTCAGGTTCTGTAGAGCTCTACCAAGAGGGCATTGGGCAAGTGCATAGAGTGCACTGAGAAGAACTCTCTTTCGGGTTTTGAGAAGAAGAAGAAGTGTCACAGGAAATACGCTCACAGAGTTGCAGAATACTTTGTTGGCTCAGCAAGGAGTGCTTGAGCAGGAGGCTGCCAAGAGGGAACCAAATTTCCCTTTGAAGGAAAAGACAAGGGCCGAGACCCTTAGAGATTGAGTGAGTTTGAGAAGCTCGGGAGGAACAACGTTCCTAGAACACAAGCAAGACCCAAGGAGATCGAGATTGCAGAGGGAGAAAAGGTTGAGGCCTTTGAAAACTTGAAAGTCTTCCAAGTCCAGAAGGAGGTGAGAAAGCTCAGGAGGGAGCTACAATAGCTGTTGGATCAGTGATAGAAGGTTGGATATGGACCGTCAAATTTACGTCAGACAGCAGAAGGAGGGTGCCAAGTCTTTGGCCAGAAGTCCTTGAGAAGCAGAGGTAGATGGTCAGAATTCTCTGTGGAGAACTCGCAAAATCGCGAGGACCGTAGGATCAAAGGAAGTTGGAAGGTGGTTAGAGGTGGACGAACCCATCACCTTAGGATCCAGGATCAACGTGAACCATTGATTGTTCTTTGCGTAAGTCATTGGATCATTTCGTGAATTCGGGAATCGTGAGTTTGGAGTGCATGCCAAATCCTTGGTTGCTCCAAGTCCTGAATCACAAAACAGATTTACAAGGGCAGAATCAGACGATGGAGCGCTTCTAGGAAGAAGTGCCAAAATCCCGTGAGCCATCGGATCCAGCCAACTAGTGAGGAAGTTAGGGCTGAAGAGATTTGACAGGTGCAAGCTTAGGAGAGATCTAGACCATTGGTTTGTAGACAGATCTAGGCATTGGCTTGAGTCATTAAGGATTCGAGGTTCAGAAAATGAGAGACATCAAGAATTGGAGTCAAGTGTCGTGAAATCCCGGTTCGTGAAACTCCGAAAAGACTTGGACCGTCAGATCAGGGGAGGCTCACATCCGTTGAACTCCTTTTGGAGTGGAACTTTAGAGATTTCAGAGTTTCGGGGATTTGAGAAGGAAAGGAGGAACGCTTGCATAGTGATTCCTCGAATCACGAAACCCCAAAAGCATTCGAAGGAGTAGCCCTAGGTCACGAGACAGGGCTACATGGACAAGACCAAGCGGGGAGCTTGTCACTCACCAGCCCTTTCAGGGTTTGACATTTCGGCAATTCCAACGACAAGGAGTTGGGGCACTTTGTGTTGAAAACCCCGAAGTCGTGAAACACAACATGTCTTTGGAATAGGGATGTGGTCATGGAGGAAGCAGTCACATGGAGCGAGATTTGGGCAGGGGATAATCACCGTTGAGTCCGTTTTGGCATTTGGGGATTGAAGAGTCAAGAGACTCGACATCAGGATTCATGAAGTCGTGAATTGCGAAAGGTGCCTATTTGGCTTGGCTTAAGGACATAGTGTCGTGGTCGCTGGAGGAGGTGAAGCTTGCATCTAGTGCTTGTTCGCACAGGTGGGGTTTTCGAAGGACCTATGGATTTTTTAGGTTCCAGTGATTACCCACTGAGCTGTTCCATATTATCATAGTTGTGGAGATCGATCCTACGTGGATCTTGTCTTGAGGGTAGGGGGTCTGCACTAGTAGTGGTATCAGAGCATATTTTTGTCTGTAGATCTCAAAAAAAAGAGAAAGAGGAGACCATTACTTTGTTCACAGACAAAGGAGAGATGGTGGGAGAAATTTTGGTAATATCAAGTGGAATCAGAAGCAGAGATTCATCTGTATACAACAGGAAAAGGAAGACATAGTGTTGAAGCTCTGTGATGATTGTTGCAAGGTGTGCAACAGTCAATAGACAGTTAAGAGGACTGTAGGAAAGGCTGGAAGCACTCACGGTTGCAGAGTGACAATAACAAATTTTCCAGGAGGGTAGACAGGAACAGGAAGATGGCTACTGAAGGCCATGGATGTGGTGGAAAGAAGAACCACCACAATAGAGAAAAGATGAGATGGATGAAGAGCTCACTAAGATAAGGGAAAGAATGGAAGAGCTTGCATTGCGGATGCAACAGGATGCAAAGCCACATTGGGTATATGAATGGACCATAAAGAGAAGGGTAAAGTGTCAAGTTCAATATTTATTGGCCCGAAAGGCAGCGGAGACTGCTGAAGGAATGGCTGAGGCATGTTAGAGGCCTCAATGATAGAGAAGGAGTGGTTCACACTTGTGAAGCATAGACTGGGATAAATCTCAATGACGATAAGGATGAGAAGAGATCACTGGAGGGTCTCAAAGACTTCCAAGTGAGTAGTGAAGAGAATTCAGAATGCCAGAGGGGCAATGAGATGAGATCACTAGAGGATCTCAAAGATTTCTAGGAGGGTAGAACAGAGAATTTAGGTTGCCAGGAGGGCAATGAGATGAGATCACTGGAGGATCTCATAGACTGCCAGGTGGGCAAAAAAAAAATCCCATACTGCCAAGTGGGCAAGGGAGAGCAGATGAACTCAGAGGTGAGTTCATATCAGCAAGAGGAGCTGACAGAGAAGGAATATCATAAGAGCGTTCTGATGATTGGAGGGATAATAGTATTCATACCAAGAAGCCAAGTGGAGGCTGATGCATGGGATGAAGGTGTTGCAGAGGCAGGAACAGTGGAAGGACAACCAACTGTGATTATCAAAGACACGGAGCAGATGTTAGAAGATGCCCAAGGAAAAGAAGAGGAACACGAAGTTAAGATGCTCACTCCATAGGAAAAGGAGTTAGAAATGTTGGAGGATTGGTTAAACCATACCGAACCAGTAGATTAATTCCATGAGCAGACAGTCATGGAAATTTCAAGAGAACAACATTTGGAGAAATTGCTCGAAAATTACAGCCAGGGAGCTGAACATATGATAACTGCAGTGTCGAGGCATGTAGTAGAAGATGAAGGATAATTCCAGTCTGAGGAGCAGCTGGAGGAAGCTAGAATTCAACCAACACAAGGTGAAATGGTAGAAGAAAGTCTATCAAAGAAGATGACTAAATAGTAGGTCAGTCAAGAAGATAAGACTGCAGAGATGAATTTTGTAGAAGGATGGCAAGTTGAGGCCACAAAGGAAGAAGATGGCATGGGAGATCTAGTTGATCTACCCATTTGCAGGGAAGAAGTGTAGTGGAGCACATTGCAAAAGGAAAGCCATCCATGGGAGCAACTGGCTAAGATAATTGAGGATATCAGAAGGTTAATGATCATATTAGAAGAAGCGATCAACAAAGGGAAGTTGAGCAGAAGAGAACCTGCCATAGTAGCAGGGAAACATATGTAGCAACAGCAGTGAAGTAGTGGAGCAGATGGACAGCTCCAAAGAACCGTTTGGGATCCAGGTGGATTTCAACAGTGGCGTTGGGAAGGTCATGAGCAGGAGCTCATGATTTTTTCAGCTGAGGAGTATGATGCAGGAGCATCGCTCCAACATCATCAACCCCAGCACACCCAACACACGTTCAATGGAGAGGAGAGGCGCAACCCTCTCACTTTCAAATTTCAAATTTGAATTTAATGTATTAAATGTTTGTAAGGCTGGTAGAGCCGAAGCCATGCCTTCGAGTATGATGTAGTTGGTGTCACCTTAATGGCTGACAAGTTTATGGGGATATAAATCCAATTCAGATTAGATGTCCCATTCAATGTAATTCATTGTAATTAATGAGAGTTGGTGAGGATGGAGGGAAGCGCTCGATGATCCCCCTTTTGTAAAGACATATTCTTTTTGTTTTTAGAGAAGAGGGGAAGAACAGAGAAAATAGGGAGAAAAGAAGAAGTCATGACTCTATTGCAGTTATATCTTGAGCACATTTGTAAAGAGGAATTTTTATTAATACAAACAGAGAGCATTTTTTCCTACATGTTATTCTGTGTAATTAAATGAATGTCTTTATTTTCTTATGATATGTTGTAGATGTATGTTTGTACACATTTGTAGGTTATAGACAGAAATTGTTGTCTGTTGCGTTCTTTGATTCCAGGTCTGGTTCTTTGTCGCTTCATGCAAGAGGTTGTATGACAGAACACTGTGGGTTTTGTAAGCCAGTGCATATATTGCGCTTTTGAATTCTGCAAAATTTAGGCAGAGACGTGCCATGAGGGAACACCAGAGGAAATCTTGGACTCAAAGGAAAACCTCCAAGATCGTTGAACATCCTAAAGGAGAGACTGTGCAGAGGAGAGCACAGAGAGGTAAGACAGAACGTCTGAGGTTCTGTAGAGCTCTGATAGGAGGGCATCGAGCGAGTGCAAGGACTGCACAGGAGGAACTTTGTTTCAAGTTCAGGGAAGACAGAACTACTGCAGGTTCTATAGAGATTCGCCAAGAGAGAATTGGGTGAGTTCATAGAGCACATCGAGAAGAACTCTCTTTCAGGTTATGAGAAGAAGGAGAAGTGTCACAGGAAAGATGCTCATAGAGTTGCAGAATACTCTATTGGCTCAGCAAGGAGTTCTTGAGCAGGAGGCTGCCAAGAGGACACCAAATTTCCCTTTGAAGGAAAAGATAAGGGCTGAGACCCTTAGAGATTGAGCGAGTTTGAGAAGCTTAGGAGGAACAACATTCCTAGAACATAGGTGAGACCTAAGGAAATCGAGCTTGCAGAGGGAGAAAAGGTCGAGGCCTTTGAAAAATTGAAAGTCCTCCAAGTCCGGAAGGAGGTGAGAAATCTCAAGAGAGAGTTACAACAACTATTAGATCAGCGATAGAAGGTTGTATCTAGATCTTCGAAGTTATATCCAGACAATAGAAGGAGGGTGCGAAGTCATTGGCTAAAATTCCTTGAGAAGCAGAGGCGGATGGTCAGAATTCTCCGTGGAGAACTCGCGAAATCACGAGGACCGTAGGATCAAAGGAAGATGCAAGGTGGTTAGAGGTGGACGAACCCATCACCTTAGGATCCAGGATCAATGTGAATCATTGATCATGCTTTGTGTAAGACGTTGGATCATTTCGTGAATTTGGGAATCGTGAGTTTGGAGTACATGCCAAATCCTTGGTTGCTCCAAGTCCCGAATCGCGAAAGAAATTTATGAGGGTAGAATCGGACGGTGGAGTGCTTCCAAGAAGAAGTGCTGAAATCCCATGAGCCGTCGGATCCATCCAACTAACGAGGAAGTTAGGGCTGAATATCTTTGATAGGTGTAATCTTAGGAGAGATCTGGACCGTTGGTCTACAGACAGATCTATGCGTTGGCTTAAGTCATTAAGGATTCGAGGTTTAAAAATGAAAGACATCGAGAATTGGATTCGAGAGTCGCAAAATCCCAGCTCGTGAAACTCCTAAAAGACTTGGACCATCAGATCAGGGGAGGCTCACAGTCATTGACCTCCTTTTGGAGTGGAACTTCAGATATTTCAGAGTTTCGGGGATTTGAGAAGGAAAGGAGGAACGCTTGCATCGGGATTCCCCGAATCATGAAACCCTGAAAGCATTCGAAGGAGTATCCCTAGGTCACAGGACAAGGTCATGTGGACAAGACCAAGTGGGGAGCTTGTCACTCACCATCCCTTTCGGGGTTCGTCATTTTGGCAATTCCGAGGAAAAGGAGTTGGGGCACTTTGTGTTGAAAACCCCGAAGTCATGAAACGTGACATGTCTTTGGAGTAGGGGTGTGGTCACAGAGGAAGTAGTCACATGGAGAAAGATTTGGACAGGGGCTAATCACCGTTGAGTCCATTTAGGCATTCAGGGATTGAAGAGTCAAGAGACTCGACATCAGGATTCGTGAAGTCGCGAATTGCGAAAGGTGCTTATTTGGCTTGGCTCAAGGACATAGCGTCGTGGTCATTGGAGGAGGTGAAGGTCGCACCTAGTGCTTGTTTGCACAGGTGGGTTTTTCGAAGGACCTGTGGATCGTTTGGGTCCCAGTGAGAACCCATTGAGTTGTTATAGCTTAGTATAATTGTGGAGATCGATCCTGCGTAGATATCAGCCTAAGGGAAGGGGGTCTGCACCAAACAAACAAAAAAATGATGCTTCTACAGTGTTTGTTCCATATCTTCGACTTCAATACCATCGTCAAAATCATAAAAGCCAAAGTCTCCTATGGGGAGATGCAATGCTTATTTGGAGAGAGCACATGCCTTTGTATTGAGCTCTCTGAGGATGTGGTGGAAGTGAAATATTTCAAAGGCTTGGACGTTGAATTTTATGTCCCTCAGAATGTTTTCCAAGTACTGGTTTTGAATGGATTCTCTTCTTTCAGCCCAATCAATTATGATTTTGGAGTCACCATAAACTTGTAATTTCTTGGCATCTTTTTCCATGGAAACTTCCAGAAGGGTCCATAGGGTGATTAAATCATCTTTGTTGTTAGTACCTCCCCCAGGACAATATCTAATGTGGATATAATAAGTGGAGATAATATTTAAAACCACTCCCACTCCGCATTTAGGGGGATAATCCTGACATTCTTTGTTGAAGAATCCCCACAGGAAGGAGTGATCTATGTTTGGAGGAATAGGATTGTGCATTATCTGCTTAGCATGATCCTCCTTGTAGTCGGAAGCCATACTCATTGTGATGGGTGTGGTTACTTTTGGGGGGATAGTATTGTCTTTGAAGACATCATTGTCTCAATCCCACCACAAATTTGAGACTAGAATGCTTGGAGGACCTTCATAAAGGGCCACTGATATGTCTTGAGTCCAAGATCTATAGTAGTATTCCAATGAGGATTTATTCCATTTTGCTTGATATTTGATCTTCCTTTAAATAATCCCACATTGCATAAGGGAAATAAGTAAACAAGTGAGTCATCGATTCTGAATCAAACTTGCACAACAAGCATCTATTTGGTCCACACCATCCTGTTTTTTGGCCAATGTCCTAGGTGAGCAATTTATTTTTCAGTTTACATCTAGTTGGGTTGTTGGACATCCAAAGGGGTTTGTACCACCACTTTTTTGGGACTTCCAATATTCTTTCAATCCAAGCTTCATATCCAAGTTTTACTATGTAGCAACTAGACTTTGGGTTACAGGACCATTTGAGGGAATCTTTGGATTCCTCCTCCAAAGAGATGAAATTTTCATAGATAAGTCTAATGAAGGATTTCCACTCGTCTCTTAGATCATTGGGGAGGTCCAAGTCATTGATGCTTTTCCAACCTAGGTTCCCTTAAGGATGAGGAAAACTAGTACTTGCATCATGAATGGAAAAAATATTACTTTCATGTAACATAATTAACAGAGGAGGAGAAAGTATGTACGACTCTCCCACACCAAGCCATGGGTCAATACCAATCCTAACGTTCCTTTCGTTCCCTATATGCTAAACTGTTCATTCTCAAACCAAGGGGAAAGCCTCCACAAATTCCTTCCATACAATAGTCCCTTTAGAGGACTTCTAAGAGGAGAAGAACCATTCAACTACTGATAGTGATGGGAAATACTTAGAATTCAAAATTCTAGCCCAGAAAAATGATCCTTGAATCATGCGAAAATATTTCTCCCTACCATATATTTTGAAAAAGATAATATTTATTTCAAACCCCATCCTCTTGCTTCTTTAGGAGTCGCGATGCTCTGCCATGAAGTGAGATGAATTCCTCTAGAACTTTGTGCACCATTCCATAAGAAACATGCACATACGTTTTGGATTTTATCCAAGAATCCTCTAGGTATTGCTGCAATTGAATTCCAGAAGAATAGTATGCTCTCCAAAACCTATTTTACCAGCATGATTTTCCCTCCTCCAGATAACAATCTATTATCCCACACCATAATTTGAGCTTCAACTCTTTTAATAATCCATCCCTAATATTCATTTTTATTGTAGTAAGGTTTTAGGCTAAAACCTAAGTATTTGAGACCATTGCTCAATGGGAATCTTAGGGATAGGAATAAATTTTCAAAAGAATCTTCCTCTTCTTATGAGCATCGATTTATAATAAGATTGGATTTCTCTAAATTTAAATGCATACCTGTATCTTTGCAAAAATTATTCAAGATGTTCTTTAGGGATAAGATATCATGTAAAGTAGTATGCACTCCTATGAAGATGTCATCAACAAATAACAGGTTGGAGATAGATTATGACTCCATTACCTTGATTCCTCACATGGATCCACCGGACTAGGCCTTCTTTATTAATATTCTTAGGGCCTCCGCTACTAACAATAAATTAAATGGATAAAGTGAGCATCCTTGGTGGAGACCTCGAGAGGATATGAAAAAGGAAGATGACATCCGATTTATTAAAACTACAAAGGAGGCATTCTGGACACATCCAATATCCATTTTCCAATGCTACATTCATTCCTAACTGTAATAGGGATAGACGTAGATAAGTCTAGTCCACCCTTTCATACTCTTTCGATAAGTCCAGCTTAAGGATTTATGTTTTAAGGCTTATTTTTTTGATGGAGTGAAGGAATTATTAAGAAATGGCATCATGAATTTTTTTGTTGTAGAAAAATCCAAACTATTCTTCCCCTATGATCTCACTCAGAATAGGTCTAAGATGTCTTGATATGATATTTTCAATCAACTTATAAATTACATTACAACAAGAGATATGATGAAAATCATCGAATTGGGAAGATAAAAGTAGAGTTGAGGGGCCCATAAATCTTACCTTCTCATTGTGATTCCCTAGCTACTAGAAGAAGGTCCTCTTTAAGGAGATCATGGAAAGATTTGTAGAATTCTACGGTAAACCCATCAAGGCTTGGACTTTTCCCATTTTGCATAGAGGAGAGGGATGCTTTGAGATGCTCCTATGATATTTTAGAATATAGGGAAAGATTCATTTCTTCATTGGTGACAAAGGGAAAGTTACTAACCACTTCAAAAATATCCTAAATTGGACATCCTGTAGGATTGGAGAATAATATTTTTAAATGATTCACCTCGACTATTGGTTTATAGACGAATGAGCTAACAAAAAAATTATTCTCGTATTTGATTTCCCAAATTGAGTTGAGATTCTTCCTGTAATTGGCATACTGATGGAACAATTTTGTATTGTTGTCTCCTTTAATCCAGATCACCCTAATTTTCTATCTCCATTCTTTTTCTTCCTCCTTCAACTGTTTAAGTCTCATATTTTTCAATTCCTTTAGCTCCTCCAATTGAGAATTGGAGAGAGGGCCTTCATCCATTATTTGATAAATGGATTTGAGTCTTTCTTCAGTTTCCACAAGGGATCTGGATCTTCAAGATTTCCATATGGCAATCCATCTCTTGATGGCCTCCTTGAGATTTTTGAGACTGAATGTGAATTTCTTCATGATAGGAATGGGATTTTAAGGGTTTGTCTTAACCCAATTATCAAAAAATAGTTTCCTAAAGTCCTCTTATTCTAGCCAAAATTTTATAACTTTCAAAGAGGCCAAGGGAGAATCCAGATGGGCATTCCAAAATAGAGTAATCGGTCGGTGGTCTGATGTTCCTCCCACTTGCGTAGTGGATTTGAATCTATAGTTCTATTGCATGAATTATTCTAATACTATGAACCGGTACAAATGCTTCTCCACCTCCTCTTCCCCTGTTATGATATTTCTCTAGGTGGGGACCAATTTAATAGGTTCTAGGTCGATTAACCTCATCCTTTCAAGGATGGAAGAAAAAAAGCCTTCTATATATCAACCCTAGGGTTTGGGCCCCAAATTTCTCTTAGATATAAAGTGAAATTCAAGTCCCCTATGACAATCATAAAGGTGTCCAAAAATGATCTTACATTGATCATATCTTCCTAGAATGATATGTGATTAGAATAATGCTCATAGATGTTAGTACCTGTGAAAGGTAAAGTAGAATTTTTGTGTTGAAGATTTACAAAAATAGAGGTTGATATGACAGAGTAAGATAAATCTTTGAAATCATGGTTCCATCCGGTGATAATTCCACCAGATAATCCCTCTGCGTTAAGGGTACAAAAAGATCAATTTTTAAACCATCGATTGAACAAAAAAATTTCTTTCACTCCTCAAAACACAATCTCTTGGATAAGGATAATGTTTGAGTTCATACCAAGAAGAAGGTACTCGAGGGCCATTTGTTTCGGGTGGGTGTTACACATTATTTTCATCATCCCTATGATTGTTAATGATGTAAACCTATCTGTTGCCTTCAGAGGGGTCACAGTGGCTTGAGTTCCTAAAGAGAGAAGGGAGAAGAACTTCTACTGAGAAAAGAAGTTGCATTTTCCTATGTAAAAACCTTATAAAAAGGGATGTTCGCAGGTTTCTATATAGGCAAGGTGAGACAATGACCAATTCTCGCAGGTTGCACTATAGCCAGGGTGCGAACAGTTCACAGGTTGCATGATAGCTAGGGTGTGAGAATGACAACACGTGGGAAAAACGTACGGTTTCTCGAATTTTCTAGAAGGAGAAGCTTCTATGGTGAGGTGGCATCCGAATGGTTTGGATCTTACTCGCTTTCATGATTTAGTGGGATCATCCTAACCTCCTCACCTTATCCTCTTCAACTTATAAAAGGAGAGGAGCTCTCATGGAGAAGGGGTTCTTTGGCTTGGAATTATTAGCTTGCTTAGTGTGGCTTTGAGATTTGCTTTGTCAAGATAGATTGTGAGTAGCTATCAGATCTATGGTTTCAGAATCTTTGGAGCAAGAAGTGTGTGGGGAATGAAGGACAGTAGGAAGGGACCTTGCGACATCAAGGCAATAGTTGTAAGTTTCTCTTTCAATTAATATGATACAGTGATATATTTCTTTCCCATAAAGTTAGATCTACTTTATTACATAACTCCTTGATCATATGTATAGATTAGCTATTGGATATATTATTTGCTTTCACTTTGGTTGGTTTG
>ML786467.1:670034-699932 GCA_009831015.1 Picea engelmannii | reverse complement strand
CCCCCCCCCTCTGAGCTAACCACTACACCACCTCCCAATACTGCCCGCACTCCCACTGACATCTTTCCTTCACTCATGCTACCACATGCATGTTCCTTTTCCGTTGTTATTTCTCTCCCCCTCACCTCCTGACACCTATTCCACTTAAACTCCCTTTCACCTCCACTGTTATCGTCGTTTACACCCTGACTAATCACACTGATTTTCCTCTACATCCTTTCCCGTCACCACATCACCTTTTCACCTTTACACCTCATCTCCCAGATACTTGCACTCACATTTCCAGTCACCACCAACAACATCCTTCCACATGGAAAACAATTTCCCACTGTACCATGCGAGTTGGTGCCAAATACCTCTCCAACTCACCATTATCTTTGTCCATGTCCACCTGGCAGTTTCCCCTGCAAACGTCCAACATTCATAGTCTGATAGAGAAGACACATATGTAAAGCCTTGAATGCAGTGGTTTGATCGTGCCTCTGGTGGTTGAAACATCGTCTCACCCCATAAATGGAAATATGGAAAGGGTTGGTCATGGAAGCAGACTATCAACCCAAAGTTCCCCTGTGAACAAACTTTCCTTCAAATCCAGACTACTCTAAGATCACGTCTGACTGAAGAATGCAAGAACAGTCTAACATAAGAACTCGCTGACATAAATATTTGAATGTAGTGGCCAGGTCACACTCTTGGTAGTGGTGAATTTTTCTGAGTATATGTAGTTGGTTTCAATGTTTTGTTATGGTTGTCAACTGATTGAGCAGAGCTCCCTATTTTGTAATTTTTTGATGCCAGAATTGTTCTCTGGTTATGTATCAAATTTGAGACTTTCAGATTAATAGAAGTCAGTTTCTTTTCATCTTTCTATAAAAACTATGCTAAGACAATTGGGCATGGAGGATCCAACCGAGGGTTTTTATGCTGTAGTAATGTAGTTTTGATTACAGTGGTATCATGACTAGTTTTAGTTAGCTCCCTTGTTATCTTTTCCCTCTTATACTGAATGGCTTGGGCATGGAGGATCTAGTTGATTTGTTGCAGTTTCATTGTGATGTAGGTTTGATCATTTTGTTGTTGTGATTGTGTTGTTTGGACATATTTCAGTGTTTGAAGATTGAGCTCAAGAGTGATATTGAGTCTGAGTTTTTATTCCCCCAAGATGCTTGAAAGCATGATTCCCATAGCAGTCTTGTTCCCTTTTCTCACTAAGTCTTCCCTCTGCTCACACTTAAACTCAATTCACTGACAAAATTTAACGTGGTCCTCACTTCCCTATGCATTTCTTGTCCAGTTCTATGTTGAACATCATTCATATATTGAGTTTTGTCCATTGACCTCCACTCATATAAAACCAATGTCCACTGAAAACTTTGATGGGTACTGGGCTTATCCTCCCGCAATCTGAGGGTGAATCTCAGTGCTAACACATAGTACACTAGAATTTATGTGGAAACCCAATTGATATAAAACCATATAATGATTTCTTTTATATCAAAAGAATACATTCATTGGAAGCACCAACTTCGCAATTCTCTAGCACCAACTAGAAGGAGGCACAAACCCCCTTATTTACAAGAACCAACCTGAAGGAAGCTACAAATCCTTGAATTCTCTGGCTCCAACCAGAAGAAGGATACAACCCCTTGATTTTTAGGTTCCAACCTGAAGGAAGCTCCAACTCCCTGATTTCTATGGCACCAACTGGAAGGAGGCTAGAACCACCTTTCCTTGCCCCATCCTCCCACCTTGAAAATACAAGTGTAGACCAAACTGTCACTACCACAATAACTACTGCTGTCACTACCAGTGCCACTTCCACTGTCACATCAACATGTAACCTGCCACTATATCCAACTTGTCACTGATCAACTTTTCCATCCTATCACTGTCACCGATAGTCAACCAAATCCTCTCACATGGATCATATATGAAGGACACCTCTCAAATAGATGGCCAACATCACCAACACATGCCTCTACCAAGCATGTACCAATATCACCAACATACCATCACAATATATGTGTCTCAATCATGTGCCAATGCATGTGCCAAACCATCAACCTATACCGTACCAAAACTTGTACCACACAAAGTGCATCAACCATGCACCAACACCGGTACCATGCCATTTACCATACCATCTGCAAACCATGCACATCAACCATGTAGAAGAACCATTTACATCAATACCATACCATGGACTAATCCTGTACCATACCATGTACCAATCCTATACCATACCATGTATCAACCATGTACCATAAAAAGTGTCACAACCATATACCATATCACTCAATCATTCCATACACCATGTACCAATATAATCAAGATATGCACCAACAATGTATCTCAACATGTATACCTCAACCATCATGTACCATTCATCCAATATGTGCCTCAACATGTGTCAATGCCTCAACTATATAACAGACATGCCTCAAGCATGTACCATAGCCATAACCAACATGTAACCATCAAGAAAATCACACATAAGAATACCTACAACCTGAAGCTGACCCACTGCACTAGATATCAAACAAACATACCATTCTTAGCTTCAACAACTAGGTACTAGCATCCTTCTCCACTTGTCTCTTGTCCTCGTGGGACAAATACTACCTGTCACGAGGGTCCTCGAGTGACGACCTCTAAGTAATCCGCAGGGATGCCTTGTGGGACACTAATTGTCTGACCTATGGGGATGGCCCAAATTATGGTTTCCTTAGGTTTTCCCACTCTTCTTTGTAATTATAAAATTTTTTCGCTTCCTTTCCTTCACTACCTCATAAAATGCCATCGCAAACCTTGAAAAAAGATCACTAGTTCATAAGATAGATATTCAATATAAAGTGTGTGAATGTACTTGTGAGTGACTCCTTGAGGTGTATTTATACTTTTTCTATGTAACCTATTGGAGAAGACATGTTTTGAGAATAGAACAACAAAAAAGGAAGAACAAACCAAGAAGGAGAGCATGCCACATTTTGAGGAAAAGTAGTGTGAGTGATAAGATTTGTGGAAATATGACGCAAATGTGAACAAACCTAGCCATGCCAGGGTTATGGTTTTGGGATGTATTGTAAGGATTTTAACCCATTTTTGTAATATAAATAAGGGGTATAAGGTATATTAGAGAATCATCATCATAGGCATCTAATATCTGATTGTTAGAGAGTTAGTGCGACAAGTCTATTTTAGAGAACCTATTTTGGATTTTTTGTGAGTCAAAGTTTGTTTTGAGAGTTGTAGAGCTTGGATGAGGTTGAAGTAGTTGAGGGTCAGGTCACAAGATGTAGATATTGGTGGAATCTTGGTATACCTCACTACTCTTCATTATGATGTAATGTGTGTGGCACATTTTGATGAATAAGAAAAGAAGCAAAAGATCTTTGTGGACGTAGCCCCAGTGGGGGTGAACCATGGTAAAACCATGTGTGAAATGTGTTTTAATGTGTTACTATTTATGAAGTTATCATTGAATGGTTAGATAGATGAATGGATGATTTATTTACAACGTGCACTAGATTAAATATGAAAATGAATGAATGAATGAAGGGATATGATGAATAGTATAATAGAATGCATGGTTAAGTAGAAATAAGAAGTAGAAAGAACATCCCCCAATCCATTCCATGATTGTAGAATTCTTCATCCTGCAACGCCCCATAAACCATATAGGGTGAGATTGTGTTCTGTACTCTATGTGTAGTGTATCCTTCTGGTTTACCAGAAGGGCCGATGGTGATAAGGGTTTTTTCAGAGAACTAATGTAGAACCCGAATCAACCCATAAGTCCAACAAATGGTTCTGTTACAGGATATAACTCAGAAGGAGAGCCAGGAAGGGGTTTGGTGAAGAAGATGTAGTGGTAGAAAGGGATTTTCATGCCATGGAATCCTACGAATCAAGAGATTGAAAGATGGTTAGAGACAAAGAAGTTGGAGTTTGCGTAGAAAGACAATAAGGGTTTGAGGTATACACAACACTAGTACCTGCAGAGGTATGTGTTTATTGATCTAGATGAAGAATATTTTTGTTTCTTTCCATAGATATTACATGAGTGGTTGTTAAAATTTAAAGATACCCATCCAACTAGATGTATTAGGCTAGTAGTGTGGACTACTGAAAAAATCACACGGTTGGAAAGAGTTAATAATAAATTCACGCACACAGTGGATTTTTGGTTAGACAACATTACTGCAGGGTTATCACTGAGTTTGAAATAGATACAATGAATTCATACACTACTGCAGAGTGATATTTCTTGAAGGGGCCCATAGGGAAGTATATTAGTTCTCTTTACACATTGATCATGATCTTATTACATGATAAAGGTGTGATGACCATGGAATCTGATAGCTAGATCAATATGCGTGCATGGGGGAGTTGGGGGAAGCACTAAGGAAGATCTGAGAAATGGAGAACTCTCTAGAGAGTAGCCAAAGAAGGCGGCAATGGACCCCATCATGATGGATGATGAAGAAACCAAGGAAATCATAAGGAGTGCAGGTTTGACATTTATCTGACGACCCTACCAATATAGGATGAATAATAAGAAGAAGGATGTAGTGGAGCAAGAGGGCTTGGACAATGATGAGGAAGAGGTAGAGGATCTCTGCACCACATGGAAGATTGAGGATATTTTGTCTGCCATATATGAGAGGAAAACTAGAGGTCATGGGTCTGATGTAGAAGAAGTTTTTGATGGGAATTAGTGTGGAAACCGCAACCCCATGTGCGACTAACACAACTGAATAAGAAAAAAACAATTAACCAACAAGTGATTAGTGGTAGAAGAATTTTTTCAGGACATGGGTCATGTAGCCGAAGTGCAAGTTCAACAAGTAGTAGTCAAGTTTCTACACCACATGGAGGTGGTAGTTCAATAAATTTCACAATGGAAGGATAATATCCAACCATCAGGTTACCATAGTTCTAAGGGGATGGGTTATATGACCCAGAAAAACATGTGTTCATATATGAGAAAATATGGGCAACAAAGAAGATTACAGACGAGGATACAAAGGTTGCGCAGTTGGAAATCACTTTTGGAGATTGCACATTAGATTGGTACGTGGGTATCTCAACAAATAATCCAATAGGAACACCTACAACTATAGAAGATGTGAAGAGGCAGTTAATAAATGAATTTCATAAGCCAAGTTCAGAAGACCAGTTTATGAATGAAATGATAGAGATCAAGTAGAGACCAGGAAAAACAGTCTGGGAAGTGGAACAAAAGTTCAAGAGATTAAAAGGTAAGTTAAAGTACACTATTATTGATACACATCATAGGAATTTGTTTGTTAATTCTTTGTTTCCACACTTGAAGTATCCCTTGAGATAGATAAAATTCCAAAGTTAGAGTGAGGCCCTTTAGGCAGAATTACATCTAGACGAAAACCAATACAAGCATATAGATCCAGCTGTGGAAGAGATGAAGCAAGATCTAAAGAAATTAACATTCCAATTAAACTATAAAAGAGGAAAGAAGAAAATAGAAGATGTCTGGTGTACAATGAGCAGGACAGAAGGTCATCACAAGAATGAGTGTCCATTATTTTCATAGTATATTGGAGTGGGTATTCCAAACCCTTTGGCTTTAGGAGGACCATGGTGTGAAATTTGAAAAACACATGGAAATGATCCCTATAATTTCCCCTTGATGCAGAAGTACTAGACAGTTTTGAAGAGTACATATTGTAACCTTTGTAAGTTAGTTGGACATGAAGACAAGGACTATAGAACCTTGGATATGATGAAAGAAAGGATTGCAGATACATACATGGTGCAATTTTAACATGTAATAGAATAATATGTGCAATAACTACAGTATAAAACTGCATAGCAACCACCATACAATCCCGAGCAATAGTTTTCAAAACAACCACAGTGTAATCCACAAAATTTTCAAGGGAAAAAATATTATAATCCCGCATAACAATGTGCAACACCAAAACAATACAATAACCCACAGCCGCAGTATAATCAAGGACCTCAGGCTACAACTAGAAGGAGGCTACAAACCCCTATGTTCTCTGTCTAGAACCGAAAGGTGGATACAACCACCTGTCCTTTCCCTATCCAACCGCCATGATGTAGATGTAGAATTATGGAACCACTGTCACACTATCACTGTGAGATATACCACTGTAACAACCTATAATATCCCTAGGCCGAACCCAATTGTAATGTAAATGAAAATGTACTTAAGATGGTGAGCTATTTGATATCATTTTTTTTGTATGCACATTTCATAGCATAGTGCGCACATGTACTATGCAGTAAAATGAGGAAGTTTGCACATTCCAGGATACCGCGAACAACAACATAAGTGCACATGATTTTGAGGCTAGGTAGCCTTTTGTGTATATGCTACATTTTATAGGCTGGTGAGCCATTTATTATAAGCTAGGATTCTTATGTTTTGATTAGTTCGGAGAGCCTAGATGTTAAAGGCCAGTGTGCCTATTTTTGTATATGTCTCATAATTAATATAAAATACATCATTGCGCTCAGACCGATCACGATAAAAGAGATGTGGGACTAAAATCCACTAGTTAGGGAAAGGGTAGGGCTAAAAGTTAAGGAAAAGGGATAATCTAGGGAGCTTAAGCCAAAAATGAATATTATATTAATATTTCTTAAATCATAAAGTCTGGATAATTATTTTATCTTAAGTTCTAAAGTTGGGTACAAGTGGGCCAAAGTAGCTCCCAACATGACAAGTGTCAAGTTGGGGACATGCATACATGTTGTTGGGACTTAGTTCAATTTCCCAACTTTTCCATGATTCTTCCCATCATTCCTTGGATCATTCAGTCATCCAGTCAATCATCGATGAGCATGCATACACCCATTGAGCTATCCTTCGTATCTTCGTGACTGTACCTGAACCTATATTCATAGCCATTTTGTGTTGGTGTATCTAGTTATCTTGAGAGATGGAATGAAGAAGCGCATTGTCATGCCTGTGGAATATTGAAGAGGCAGGTTGTCAGGCCCATGAGCAATTCTCTGGGTGAGAGAATTGTTGGGAATTGATTTCCTGGAGGTGCTAAACTGCAACTACAATGATCCGAGACTTCTTGTCCGGTATGTTCTTGAATCCCAGAAAGGAAGTGGGCTAGCCGAAGGACTGTTGAGAAGAGAAGGTACACACTTCTTGGGTGGGACAGGCATGTGGGGGAATGAGGGACTGTAGGTTGTTAGTTTGAGTTGGCACCTGAGATAGAGTCTTTCCGATTGTCTATGAGCCTTTATCTTAGTTAGGAATCCCTTTACCCAGGTGGAGTTTAGTCCCAGCTCGGGGGTGACTCACTGTTGAGAGTGTTGAATAGTGTGGTCTAAGGATGAGAGGCTTGTGGAAGGTCTTCACGTAGTTGGTGACATTCTTACAAAGATAAGTGCCAATTGTGTGATAAATTTACATGCTGCATTGCTATTTATGTGCTTATTTGTATGGGTTATCATATGTGCGGTTATAACTGTGTTTATTTTTATGGGTATTTCTTGTATATGCTTCATGTGTATGTTTACTATTATTTTTAGTGTGAATCCATGCATTTACAGATGTATTTGGCAGTTTACATTATATATATATGTTTCCACAAGAGTTTTGTGTGTATATATTTTAATTGCATGTAGTTTCAAAACATTTATGTGGAATAGCTCAGTTGCATACTGGGTATGTTACAATATGTTCCACAGAGAGAACGAAAGAGTTTTCTAGCGTAGCATGGCCCGGTATGGATGGTCAGGGACATTACAATATGGTATCAGAGCTTTAGTTTTCAACACTGAGCCTGGATGGGTGGGGAAATTTGAGTTGAAGTGAAATGTCACAGAGGATTTATTTCGAAGTGGCCAAATTTTAGTTTGTAGAGAATCCATGGTAAAAAGTAACAACAACTGGGATGAATTGGGGAAAAGCCCCAATTTATGTTTTTAAATTCATGAGAAAATGGAGAAATTTGGCCAAGTGGTTGAACTAGTGTTATCGGGGTGAAATTGAACAAATTTCATCGTTGCAGAATGTCTATGGTAATTTGGGGAAAAAGTTAAGCAAAAGCCCCAATTTCTACAACAGAATTCATGAGGAATTGATGCACATAAAAATGAATGTGCGTAGGTGGGTGCACTAAAAATGCATGCTACATAGTAAAATGATTGTGATATAAACAAAATTGGGCACTTCACGGAAAAAATGTTAGTGTGCTGGTGCATGCACTAAATTTTGGCGTCGTTTGGAAAAATGTTGGTGTGCGGGTGCACGCTAAATTTAGCATTCTACAGTGTGCATACACATAAGAAGTGCGCGTGGTGTGCACATTCATAATAATGATGCACGTGGTGTGCACAGTGTTGGAAGAGAGAAGAGGAGTTTTGTTGGTGCACGCACAATGTGGGTATATGTTGTTGCGCGATAATTTAGTTAGTGGTGTGCGCATAGTTTTGGTGCGCGGTGGAGATGTACTAAACTCTGGCATGGTGCAACACGTAGAGTATAATGTACGCAGAATATAAGCATTCGATAAAAAAACTGTGTGCAACAGGTAATAGTGCAAGAACCAAAATTGTGCGCGGTGAATATTGGTGCACGACACAAAAGTAGTGCGCAGTTATTGGCACGACAGAGAAGTGATGCACAGTGGTTATAGGTGTGCGAAGCATGATTTACCTTGTGATGTTGCTGCGCATGGTAAATATGGGTGTACAAGTTGAAATTTGTGCACGATGATTCGTTTGAAGGGTGAACAACAACAAAAAACCAACGATTTTCTATGACATTTTATATCATTTAAACATCATCTTTTTGCAGCGTGTTTTTTAGGCCCTTAAGAGATTTTTTAGAAACACAAAAACCATGATAACAAAGTGTGCCAAGGCACACTTTGTTTCTATAGCTCAAATAAAATTTCTCAGAAAGAGCTTTCTAATGGTGTAAACCATTCGTCAAACAGAGCTTTTATGAGAAAGTTGCAACACAAACAGTGGAGGGTAAATTTTAAGACCCATCTAACTTCAAAGAGCCATAACTTTCTTCTCTGGAATCAGATTGAGGCACAAGAGCAGTCAGTGGAAATATATTTAACCATAGAAGAAATTCCAAAATTTGGATTAAATTTCTAGGAATGTTAAAAGTGTTTAATATGGAAAAGAAGGTACCTGTAGCATAACAGTTACAATATGGTATTTTGGTCTAGAA
Source organism: Picea engelmannii (assembly GCA_009831015.1). NCBI lineage: Eukaryota > Viridiplantae > Streptophyta > Pinopsida > Pinales > Pinaceae > Picea > Picea engelmannii. Next base: position 690,721 of record ML786467.1, on the reverse strand, counting down.
TTTCAGCAGGTTGTAATTAGCCGCCCAAAACCCAGAATGAGGTGAAATTGGGAAAAAATGTCCATAAGATGTATATGAGGAAACCCATAAAATTAATGGGAAAATTTCAAATAGCCATAACTTTCTGCTCAAGACTCGGAATTGAGCATGGGAGAAGGAGTTGGAAAGGTATTTGATAGTGGAATATAAATATAAACCCATAAAATTGATCAGGGAATTCAAATTTCCAGAAAATCAGAAGAAAGAATTCTGATATATATTATTGAACCAAAATGGTTCATATTTTCATGAAATTGTTGAAACAGTTAGCCTGACAAAGTTTTGTTGGCTGCACATTTTGCAGAGTTAACAAGAAATAGATTAGATCATGATCAACATAGAGTCCAGAGTAATGGAGGAGGCACAAGACACTTATAGTCAGGAGGATGAGATTAGATGTATGGATGTCCATTTGGGCATTGAAGGAACAAACTTCGATCGACATGGAGAAGGAAGGGATGAAAACATGAATATGGCAGAGACCATTAAAAATTTGAAAAAGGATGTCCAAAGACATAAATATGATAATGAAAGGATTATGAGAGCCAAGGAGTAGTAGGATGACTTCAACATGAATTTATTGCAGATCTTGAATAGAATAGAAAATAAATTGGACAAGGAGAGTGGCTGAAGCAAATCTGGAAGTCACAGGCCTCCTGATGAGAAAATAAGAACCATGAGTGTTAGCAGACATGACAACAACTCCCTAAGGAATTCCAATAAGAGATAACACAACAACTTGAATCCATCCCTTGTCATGAAGCATAAGGGGTCTGGGGTGGATCAGGTACGGGGAGAAATGAACAAAATCAAACCTCCTACATTTGATGTTGAGCAAAAGAAAGATGAAGATGCATAGACATGGTTGTTGGGCATGAGAAAGTATTTTCAATTGCATAATTATTCTTCTCATGTAGAAGGCAGAATTTTCATCTATCAACTCAAGGGAAAGGCATCCATGTGGTGGGACTAGCTTGTGTAGGTGCAACACATTAAAGAGAAAAGTGTTACTTGGAGGGAATTCAAAAAGTATTTTGAAAAGAAATAATTGAGTAAGAGATACTATGACAAGAAAATGAAAGAGTTATTTGAACTCAAGCTTGGGAGTATGACAATAGATGAATATGAATGAAGGTTTTTAGAACTGCTGAAGTATGTCTCTTTCATAAAGGATGATACAGTTAAGATTCAAAGGTATTTGAGTGGATTGCCATCATTAATTAGTTAAAAAATACAATATGATGATCCAAAGACATTGGAGGAGACCATAAGGAGAGCTAAATGCCTTTATGATCAGAAAAAATCAAGGCCAACCTTCCAAAAATCTTGGGAATACAAAAAGAAATTCAAGGTGGATCAGAGGAAGAAGGGATATAAACCACCATGCTTCAAAAATAATCCACGGGGACAACAAACTACTAGAAAACCCAGAATCATTGAGACAGGGGGTCAAAGGGTTGTAAAGGGGATCATATGTTCAAAGGTTGTCCTCACAAAAGTGAAAAAGGGAGGACTGTTAACAATGTACAACAAGCTGAAATAGTAGAGGACATGGGTAGAAATGTGCCAAGGATCTATGCATCCCTGGACAAAAAGCAAGCAGAGTATCAGTCACATATGATTGAAGTGGAAGGTATGATAAACAACCAAACCATTGCTATTTTAATTGATTCAGGAGCTAGTCATAGTTATATAGATCCTAAGATGGTGGAAAGTTTTCATTTTCCAAGAAGAAAGCATGGAAAATCTTGGTTGGTGCAGTTGGCTACCGGATCCAAAACAAAATTTAATGATATGGTTAAGTCATGTATTATGGACATGAATGGGTTGAAAACTAGGGAATATTTGAACATCTTTCCTTTAGGTTCCTATGATTGCCTAAATGGGATGGATTGGTTGGACCAACATCATTCTATCCCAGACTGTCATAACAAGGCATTTACTTGCTTGGATGAGGAAGGGAACCTAAGGAAAGTGCAGGGGATTCCCAGGGCAGTAACCATCAGAGAGATTTCAACATTGCAGCTGAAGAGATGTTACAGAAAAGGGTGTCAAATCTTTGCAGCGCATATGGAGGAGACACCTAAAGATAAGGTGCCAAATTTGGAAGATCATGCAATTCTGGAAGATTTTATAGATGTGTTCAAGGAGGTACCAGGACTACCCCCAAAGAGAGATATTGATTTCTCTATAAATTTAATTCCTTGAGTAGATCTAGTGTCAAAGAATCCTTACAGAGTGAGTACACCAGAGCTGAAGGAGTTGCAAATGAAACTTGAAGAGCTTCTGAAGAAGGGGTATATTGTAATATACTAGAAATAAAAAGTATGCAAAACATAAATAAAATGATAGAAATGGCAGAATAACAACAATATAACCAGAACAATCACCACAATAACACTGAAATGATATAAGAATAACAACAGAAATAACACTTTGATTCTGAGAGAAATGTTCACGGGCCTCTTCGAGGGGGAAACCTCTAGTAGAGAAGAGATATATTGCAATAATATCCAAGCTAGGGTTCTCATACCCTCGACTCCTATTTATACTAAATATGTCTATCAAAAGAAGCATCTAGAGGAAGATCCTTCTGGAAGCAAAAGCTTCTATTAGGTCTTCTTACATTCGACTTATTATATTTTATTGCAAGGCCTTATTAATGTTTACCTTTATTACATCCAAATATATTGTTCTACCTATGTGTGGTTTAGGACCCTAACATGTCCTCCCCCTTAAAAACAACCTTGTCCTCAAGGCTTGAGATGTGGAAATTGTGGTAGAATGGTAGTTGGTTCTCAAGTGGCATCTGCTGGAGTTGTCTCTTTCCATTGGAATAACACTTCATTAATGGTTCTCTGATGTAGGCGACGCTCACGCTGGTCCAAAACTGCTTGTGGTTGTAGCCAAATGAATCCTTCTTTGTCTAACTTGGGAAGGTTGGTTTGAATTTGGCACTTAGTTCCCATCACCTTCTTTAAGCATGAAACATTAAAAACATGATGTAGCTTCAAATGACTGGGCAAAGCTAACTGATATGCCACCTATCCCAGATGCTTGAGAATGGTATAAGGACCATAAAATTTGGGCACTAGCTTCTGATATGCTCGGCCTTGAGGGAATTTTGCTTGTAAGGTTACAGTTGAAGAAACACCTGATCCCCTTCTACAAATTGATGTTCAAAGTGACCTTGATCTGCTTGTTGCTTCATGAAATTCTGTGCCATGACCAAATTCTCTTTGAGGGTATGGAGAATAGACTCTTGAACTGTAAGTGTTTGGTCAACCGCCTAGACCTTCGAGACACCAAGTAAGTATGAGAGAACTGAAGGTGGATTCTTTCCATATACTACTTCAAAAGGATTCATGCGTGTAGTTGTATGGTATGAAGTGTTGTACCACCATTCATCTAGGGGTAACCATTAAGCCCACTGATTTTTCTTTTCCAAGGAAAAAAACCTCAAATATGTTTCCAAACACTTGTTGACAAATTCTGTTTGACCATCAATCTGGGGATGATAAGCTATGTTGAGATGCAATTGGGTGCCTTGTAGCTTGAACAATTCTTGCCAAAAATTGTTGGTGAAAGTTGGGTCACGATAAAAAACAATAGAGTGTGGCATGCCATGAAGTCTGAAGACCTAATCCATGAAAATTTGAGCCACCATGGATGTTGTAAATGGGTGTTGAAGAGCACAGAAATGAGCATACTTGGAAAGGAGATAAAAAAACACCATGATGACTGATTTATTTCCCGATTTGGGTAAGCTTGTAATAAAATCCATAGAGATATCCCTCCAAATAGTAGGTGGAATCGAAAGTGGTTGTAGTGTGCCCAACGATTTGTCTATGTCTCCCTTGTTGCATTGAGACACACCACATTCAGTGACAAAATTATGAATGTCTTGTTTCATACCATCACAGAAAAAAGAACATTTGACCCTATCATAGGTTTTGGTGAACCCGAAGTGCCCAGCCGTGGGTGTAGCATGAAACTCAGAAAGTATCGCGGGTTTAAGTTTTGATTGTTTACTTAAATACAAATGGCCTTTGAATCGAAGCTCATCATGGAGCCAAGAGTACCTTGGGGAAGCTGGAGCATTGGACTACAATTGTTGGATCAGATGTGAACTTTTGGGATCTTGTAGCCATTCCTGGTGAACATCTTGGAGCCAATCTAGTACAATGAAGGAAAGAGAAAAAAGTGATCCTTCATCTTCATATTTTCGAGAAAGTGCATCCACAACCACATTATCTTTGCCTTTCTTGTAAATGATCTCATAATCATATACAAAGAGCTTATTCACCCATTTTTTTTTCTCCGAGGAGGAAATGCATTGTTCCAGAAAATACTTGAGGCTTTGATGGTCTGTCTTAATTTGGAAGCGTTTCCCCAATAGATAAGGGAACCAAAAATCAATGGCATGCAGAATAGCCAACATTTACTTTTCATAGATTGATTTTCCCAGATTTATTTCAGAAAGTTTCTTGTTGGTAAAGGCCAAAGGCTGACCCTCTTACATAAGGACAACACCAATTCCTTTCCCTGAAGAATCACATTCCAAGACAAAGGTCTTTGTGAAATCAGGAAGGGCCAGGACTAGAGTGGTGCACATGGCCATCTTCAAGGTTTGAAAATATTGAGCAATGGCTGGGGTCCAAGTGAAAGAGTTCTTTTTTAGGAGTGTAATGAGAGGTGTTGCAATCTTTCCATAATTCTTAACAAACTTGCGATAATAACCTGTTAAGCCCAGAAATGCACACAATATTTTGAGACTCTTCGGGTGAGGCCAGTCTTTCATAGCTTCAATATTTTTAGGATCCACCCTGACACTATCCTTGCCAACCAGATGACCCAAGTACTCGATTTCTGAGGTGCCAAAATCACCTTTATACTGTTTCAAGAAAAGTTGGTGTTGAGAGAGCAGATGGAGAACTCGATCCACATGAGCAAGATGGTCTGTCTAGGTTTTGCTATAGATGAGGATATCATCAAAGAAAACTAAGACAAAAGAACGTAGAAAAGGACATAAGACATGATTCATGAGGCTTTGGAAGGTGGAGGGGGCATTACAAAAGCCAAAGGGCATGACCAAAAACTCATAGTGGCCCTCATGAGTTCTAAAGGTAGTCTTGGGAATGTTTACCTCTTTCATACGTATCTGGTGGTAGACCGAATGAAGATAAAGTCTATTAAAGAATTGGGTGCCACTCAATTCATCCAAGAGGTCATCAATGACAGGAATGGGAAATTTGTCTTTAATGGTAAGTTTGTTGAGGGCACGAAAGTCAGGACACATTCACTAAGAACCTTCTTTCTTCAAGACCATGACCACAGGAGAAGAGTAGGGGCTTTTACTAGGGCAGATAATTCCTGCATTAAGGAGTTCCTGGATTATTTTCTCAACTTCATTTTTTTGGGAAAAGGGGTGATGATACAGACAGATATTGGGAGGAAGGCTTCCGAGTACAAGGGGAATGGAATGATCATGAACACCATGTGAAGGAGGGAGTCCCTGGGAAGTGGAAAAGACCACTTGATTTTTAGATAGGATGGCTTGGAGGTCTTGCAGCACCGAGGGTGTCTCTGTTGCTTGTATGGCATGGAGTTGGAAAATAACACCAGGATGACCTTTTTTGAGCAACTTTTCCATGCGATGGGAACTAATCATCTCAGGTGAACTGAGGGTGATGCCTTGGAACTTATATTGGTGGCCCTCCTGGTCAAATTTTATGGTTAATTCTTTAAAATACATGAGAATGGGACCCAAAGTCCTTATCCAATATGCACCCAACACAATGTCACAACTGGCCATGGCAATAGAAAACATATCAGATTTCAGGTGGTAGTCACCAATTTGGAGACACATATTTTCACAATGCCCTCCACATTTCATGGAGCCACCATTGGCAATCATGATTTGGAAATTATTGACGGCATGGATGTAGCAATGAGTTTCTTGGTTAATGCGGTGATGAATAAAATTATAGGTGCTTCCACTATCAACCAGAATGATGACCTTCCTATGCTTTATGTAACTGATTAGCTTGAGGGTTTGGGGAGCGGAGAAGCTAGTGAGAGAATTGAGGTAAATGATCGGTTCTACTTCGGGAGGGTCTGAGGGAGGGGTTATGTCAGTGGTTTCAGGTGACGTAGACACAAGGGGAGTTTCAACATCCTCTTCCGAAATATCCTCCGAGATGGACATAAAAATATTTTGTTCCTTACACTTGTGGCCCGGGAAATATTTGTCATCACAATTATAACAAAGGATTTTGAGTTGGCATTTAGCAATTTCATTGCTGGTCAATTTTTGGATCTTTAGTGGAGCGGAGGGAGTAGTAGGATTTACTGGCATAGTGCGAGGGATAAAGGAGGGTTTTCGATTTTGAGAAGATACAACCTATTGTTCTTCTTTATCTCTTTTAGTATCCTCCACCCAAATATGAGGCTGAGCCATGAGGACATGGGACCAAATCTCATCCTTGAGGCCACTGATAAAACACCCTTGGAAAAATGCATCAGACATGCCCTATGTCCGAAAATCCAGGTGCTCAAAGGCAACTATAAAGTCTTCCACTCTTCCTGATTGTTTCAACTTTGTCAAATGGCCCAAATGGTTGGTGTCAGTGTCAAGGCATTCATAAAGCTCTGCCACAAAGTGTGTCCAAGAAATATACCCTTGATGGGAAGTTCTTCTCCACCATTTCCAACATTCTTGATCAAGATGGAGAACACCATACCAGAGTTTGGCCAACTATAATGTCGTATAAAGAGAAATAATGTTCCATTTGGGTTACCGAACCAATGGGGTCTGAGCCATCAAATTTGGTCACATCCACTCGCAGAAGGCGTAGGTCACGTTGAAAGTGATGGTGCTAAAAGTTATGGGAATGAGAGGAATTTTCAGCTTTAGTATGTGGAGGTGAGTCAGAGGAAGGGTTATCTGTAGGGATATGTAGCTTGTTGCAGAGCGTCAAAAAGATAGATTCAAGATGGGTGGTCAGGTCTTGTTTGATTTTCTCCATTGAGAGCTGCATGGTTGTATTGATGGTGGAAACATTGGCATTGAGTTGTTTCACTTCTTTTTGGGTCTCAGTGAGATTAGATTGCAATGTATTGAAGCGAGCTTCCAAGTCTTGGCTACAAGTATGGGCCATGAGGATGGGGGAACCGAAAAGGGGTGGGTGGGGTCAATTTTTTTTCCAAAAAATGATATGTATGAATGTGATAAGGGAGAAGAGATGAATCCAATGGAATAGGTCTCAAATAATGGTGAAACAATTTCTAGACTTTTTTTTATTACACCTACGGAGTTATACTCTGGTCTGAAGAATACTGCAGTGATGAAATGCTCAAATGCTTAACTAGGAAGAAATGTGTAGTGATTTGGCAACATGAACACAGTTGTGCGACAATAGATCTTGTCTGTTTTAATTTGTTTATGTTTTTGTCCCCAAGGGTTAGGTATTCAAGGGTTCTACAGACAAGGGTTTTCCTTATGCTATAGCTCTCTGATATACGTGCGGGGTCCAATAGTAGTACTAAGCCCAATATCTCAGGGCATTAACTAAGGAGGCTAGACCATACCCTTAGATGTACTACCCAACTACCCAGGTACTAGAGAATATCTTCCTGAGTGTTGTTCTCAGTGGCACTATTGTAGTCAAGTGGCCAATCAGTTTATCTAAATAGGGCTTCAGGTAATCTAGGTCGATCCATACACAAGTGTTGTTTGATGCACTACCACTCGAAAGGGTACCAATAGGAGTTACAAGGGTGGCCAACATATGTGTGCTTAAGTACCACTTGTATGTCATGCGTGTATGAATCCCTCAAACATGGGTTTATGTGCGTAACGATAGATCTCTATGGCTTAAGGACACCGAAATACGTCTCTACCTTGAAAAAGAATTTACCCACAATTTCTGCCAAGGAAAGTGCTCTAATACCACTTGTAATATACCAGATATAAAAAGTATGAAAAACATAAATAAAATGATAGAAATGGCAGAATAACAACAATATAACCAAAACAATCACCACAATAACACTGAAATGATATAAGAATAACAACAGAAATAAAACTTTGATTCTGAGAGCAATGTTCATGGGACTCTTCGAGGGGGAAACCTCCAGTCGAGCAGAGCTCTATTACAATAATATCCAAGCTAGGGTTCTCATACCCTTAAATCCTATTTATACTAAATATGTCTATCAAAAGAAGCATATAGAGGAAGATCCTTCTAGAATCAAAAGCTTCTATTAGGTCTTGTTACATTCGACTTATTCTATTGTATTGCAAGGCCTTATTAATATTGACCTTTATTACATCTGAATATATTGTTTTACCTATGTGTGGGTTAGGAACCTAACATATATACACTCAAGTGTGTCACCTTGGGGTGCTCCATTCTTGTTTGTAAAGAAAAAGGATGGAACATTAAGACTTTGCATTGATTTCAGACAGTTGAATAAAGTGACTGTAAAGAACAAGTATCCTCTGCCAAGGATTGATGATATTTTTGATCAATTGACAGATGCAAAGATATTTTCAAAGATAGATCTCAGGTCTGGATACCATCAGGTAAGGATTAAAGAGGAAGATATCAACAAGACCTCCTTCAGGACAACGTATGGTCATTATGAGTTCAAAGTGGTGCCATTTGGGTTGTCAAATGCACCAACTGTTTTCATGTGCTTAATGAATGGTGTTTTTCAAGAATATTTAGACAAGTATGTCATTGTCTTTTTGGATGAAATTCTTATATACTCTAAGTCAAAATAAGAGCATGAGCATCATTTGAGAATGGTGTTGCAAGTATTAAGGGAGCATCAATTGTATACCAAATTGAGCAAGTGCTCATTTTATCAAAAGAAAATTCATTATTTGGGACATATCATTTCAAAGGATGGGATAGCAGTGGATCTTGAGAAGATAGAAGACATTAGAAAATGGTCAATGCCAAATAATGTTATAGAAGTTAGATCATTCATGGGTGTTGCAGGCTACTATAGGATATTTATTGAAGGATTCTCAAACATTTCACACCCAATCACTTCCTTACAAAAGAAGGGTGTGAATTTTCAGTGGACATTGGATTGTGAAAAGAGTTTCCAACACTTGAAACAATTATTAAAAAGTGCTCCAATACTAAGGATTACAGACCCAAATGAAGACTTCATTGTATGCACATATGCATGTAAAGAGGGACTTGGTGGAGTCCTTAGTCAAAATGGGTTTGTTATATGTTATGAGTCAATGAAGTTGAAGGAGCATGAAAGACACTATGCCACTCATGATTTGGAGTTGGAAGCCATAGTGCATGCCTTGAGGAAATGGAGACACTACCTCATGGGGAAAAGGTTTGAGCTAAGAATAGTCCATAATGGTTTGATATATTTATTGGATCAACCAACTCTAAATGCTAGGAAAAGCAGATGGTTAGAATTTCTGAGTGAATATGACCTTGATATAAAGCATATGAAGGGGAAAGAGAAAAAAGTAGTTGATGCACTCATCAGAAGAGTGCATGAAATGCATGCTACATCTATTAGCATGTTCTAATCAGATTTGAAAGACATAATTTTAGAGGTTGCCAAATTAGATTTTCATTACAAGGATTTAGTGGCAAAATTACAGCAAGGTAATTTGCAATAGAAAATTGAAGAATACAAGCTAGATAATGATGAAATTCTCATGTACAGGGGAAAAATTTATGTACCAAATTCTCAAGAATTGAAAAATATGATATTGAAGGAAATCATAATGTACCTTATCCTGGGCACCCAGAATATCACAAAACTATTGCAGCTGTCAAGAGACAATATTAATGGCCAGGAATGAAGAAAGAGGTTGTTGGTTTTATTGTCAAATGTTTGTAATGTCAAAAGGTAAAGGATGAGCATAGACACCTAGCTGGTTTGCTATAGCCATTACCCATTCCTGAGTGGAAGTGGGAAGTTGTAACTGTGGATTTAATTACCAAACTGCCCAGAACAAACAAGCAACATGATTCTATTATGGTAGTGGTGGATAAACTTACTAAAGCTACCCATTTTATTCCATTTAAGATCACTCACAAGGCAAATTTTTTTATTGATGTTTATATGAAAGAAACTGCTATGTTACATGGCATACCCAAGACAATTGTGTCTGACATAGATCCAAAATTTACCTCAAAATTTTGGAAAGGATTATTTAATGGATTTGGAACAAATTTGAATTTTAGTATAGCTTATCATATAGAATCAGATGGACAAACAAAGAGGGTGAATCAAGTGATTGAAGATATGTTGAGGATGTATGTGATGGATAAACCATGAAAATGGGAAGACTACCTAAACTTGGTAGAGTTTTCTTATAACAATGGGTACCAAGCATCTCTAAAGATGAGCCCATTTGAGGCACTTTATGGAAGAAATTGCAACACACCAGTAAGTTGGGATAACCCAATAGACAAAGATTGGTTGAGCTAGATTTTCTCACGGAAATAGAGGAAAAAATGATTAAAATAAAACAAAATTTAAAGGCATCCTAAGACAGATAGAAAAGCTATGTAGATAAGGGCAGAACTCACAGGGAATTTAAAGTGGGTGATCATGTATTATTGAAAGTGAAGGCCAACAGAAGTTCCCTGAAATTGGAAAATTGTTCAAAGTTGGCAGCTCTCTATTGTGGGCCATTTGAAATCCTGGTATGGTCCTGAGGATGCTACTTGGGAGCATGAGGATGCAATGCGGGCATAATACCTGCATCTTTTTGAGGATTTTTGATTTTTTTTTGTATATGGGTACATGATGCATTGAGGATAGTGCATAAATAAGGGGAGGGGATTGTAATATCCCTAGGTCGAGCCCAATTGTAATGTAAATGAAAATGCACTTAAGTTGGTGAGCTATTTGATATCATTTTTTTCGTATACACATTTCATGGCATAGTGTGTGCATGTACTATGCAATAACATGAGGAAGTTTGCACATTCTAGGATACCACATGGAACAACATAACTGCACGCAATTTTGAGGCCAGGTAGCCTTTTGTGTATATGCTACGTTTTATAGGCTAGTGAGATAGTTATTATAAGACAGGATGCTTATGTTTTGATTAGGCCGGAGAGACTAGATGTTAAAGGCTAGTGTACCTATTTTTGTATGTCTCATAATTAATATAAAATACATCTTTGTGTGCAGACCAACCATGATAAAAGAGATATGAGACTAAAATCCACTAGTTAGGGAAATGGTAGGGCTAAAAGTTAAGGAAAAGGGATAAGCTAGGGAGCTTAAGACAAAAATGAATATTATATTAATATTTATTAAATCATAAAGTATGGATAATTATTTTATCCTAATTTCTAAATTTTGGTACAAGTGGGCCAAAGTAGCTCCCAACATGACAAGTTCCAAGTTGGGGACATGCATACATATTGTTGGGACTTAGTTCATTTTCCCATATTTTCCATGATTCTTCCCATCATTCCTTGGATCATTCAGTCATCCAGTCAATCATCGATGAGCATGCACACACCCATTGAGCTATCCTTTGTATCTTCATGACTGTAACTAAACCTGTATCCATCACCATTTTGTGTTGGTGTATCTGGTTATCTTGGGAGCTAGACTGAAGAAGCGGGTTGTCAGGTCCATGGGATATTGAAGAGGTGAGTTGTTGGGCCTGTGAGAAATTATTTGGGTGAGAGAATTGTTGGGAATTGATTTCCTAAAGGTGCTAAACTACAACTACCGTGCTCTGAGACTTCCTGTCCGACCTGTTGCTGAAGCCCATAATAGAAGTGGGGTAGTCGAAGGACTGTTGAGCAGAGAAGGGGCACACTTCCTGGGTGGGACATGCATGTGGGTAATGAGGGATTTTAGGTTGTTAGTTTGATTTGGCACCTGAGACAGAGTCTTTCTGGTTGTCTATGAGCCTTTAGCTTGGTTAGGAATCCCTTTACCCAGGTGGAGTTTAGTCCCATCTCAGGGGTGACTCACTGTTGAGATTGATGAACAATGTGGTCTAAGGATGGGAGGTTCGTGGAAGGTTTGCACATAGTTGGTGACATTATTACCAAGATAAGTGCCAATTGTGTGATACATTTACATGTTGCATTTTTATTTACGTTCTTATTTTTATGGGTTATCATATGTGCGGTTATAACTGTGTTTATTTTTATGGGTATTTCTTGTATATGCTGTACGTATATGTTTACTATTATTTCAGTGTGAATCCATGCATTTACAGATGTATTTGGTTGTTTATGTTTTATATATATGTTTATTCAAGAGCTTTGTGTGTATATATTTTAATTGCATGCAGTTCAATTTTTTTTATGTGGAATAGCTCAGTTGCATACTGGGTATGTTACAGTATGTTCCACAGAGAGAACGAAAGATTTCTTTGGCATAGCATGGCCCGAGATGGATGGTTGAGGATGTTAAACAACCTGTACCAATCAACTTGTAATCAACCTATACCATAAACAAGTGAATCAACCATGCATCAACCTATACCAAACAACTTGTAATCAGCCTGTACCATAAATAAATGCATCAACCATGCACCAACTTGTACCAAACAAACTGTAATCAACCTATACCATAAACAAGTGCATCAACCATGCACCAAACTGTACCTCAACCTGTACCATGAACAAGTGCATCAACCATGCACCAAACCTGTACAAATAACATGTCACAGAAACCTGTCCAAACAACCTATCACGACAACTTGTCTCATCAATCTTATCAACCAAATCAGATCTACTCACCAATATCAATCACCAAGACAACTCTCAAATATGTGCATCAACAAAGCATAACACAACAAATCATAATCATCACCAAGATCAATATGTGCTTCTAATAATATACCGATACAAGTATACTACATCATCCATAAACCATGTGTCAACAATACTACTAACAAGTGCCTCCAACCATGTACCAAGTATGTACCAATCATGTATCAACTACTCATCAACTATAACTCATCTAGATGTACCAACATCATCAACTATACACCTCATGTATGTGCCAACTCATCAACTACTTGTCTCAACCATGTTCCCAACATTTACCTCAACCAAAATCCCTCATCAATTTCATCATCCAAATATGATTTGTAACTTTGTAATAGACCTAGTGTATACGATCACATACCTGCAAACCTTCCTTAAATTTAACAAGAGACTATCATTTTCATCAAACTTTACTTTAGTCTCACATGATTAATTTTGGATTAGTCAACAACTTGCAATAATCATAACTATGCAGTTGTAATGAATAAATATCTAAAAATGGTACACAATGTTCTTCAATGTATTTTATGCAATTCCTCCAAACTTCACTACTTGTAACCTCTCAGAAAATGAGTTATAGAAAAAATGGCATACCTTGTTGAATTCTGGTTTATTCTAGAGAGCGAAGTTGTAGAGAATGCCCCACATGGAATATGTGTTGCATGGATCTGAACATTGTACAAATAATAGTAAAGAATATACTCTAACCAACACATTTGGTCTTACTAAATTTGGATGTTTTACGAAGAAGTTATGATTTTTTTACCCTAAACACTTGTTTTAGATTAGTTTCAGGACTAGCCACAAACCCTATTTTCCACGAAGTGTAACTCCAAAAATACAGCAAAACACAAGCTGAAATTTGTACCACAGATAATTGGATATGTTTCCTCAATGGCCTCCCAATTTCATGGTCTAATCATTCTAAAAACAAAGTTATTGCGAAAATGGTGAGATGACCTATAAATAACATACCTTAGAAAGCATCATCAAAAGAATTTATCCTCCCTTGAATTTCGACCTTCTTTACTTCACCTTCCCTCTGAAATTAATCTTAGATATCATTTGGTTACCTCATTCACCTATAGATACTCAATATTCTCAAGTGTGATTAAAATGAGAGAGCTTTTCCTCTTATTTATACTTTTATGTAGCTTCGTCAAGGGGTTACCTTTTAACCATCTTAACCCACTTTCCTTATTTTAGGGTTAACCCACTTATAATTTCTCCATTAACTTTATTATTTAAATAATTTATTTTTTATTCACTTTGATTTATAGTACACTCATCACTTCAATTTATTATTTACCTTTAAAAATCTCTTAAACCACTTTTACTACTTTGACCTTTTGGGGCTTCTAGATGACTCATGAGGGTTCTCCAACTTCACATGGCCATAACTCTCTAACCATGAGGATTTATGTGACGTTCCACATACCAATGGAAATGGAATGAAATTTACTATCCATATAGAATAGTATTTCCTGCAAATACATCAAAACTCATACCATTATCCATCAAACAAACTTGGGTCCATTACCCAAACCTGGGTTCTCCAACTTCTCATGGCCATAACTCTCTAACCGTGAGGAGTTATGTGACGTTCCACATACCACCAGAAATGGAATGACATGTAATATCCATATAAAATATTCTTACCTTAAAATATATTAAAACTCATACCATTATACATGAAATAACCTTGGGTCCATTACCCAAACCTTTGTGCTACCAGAATTCCCTACTAGACTTTCTCCAAGGGTTGACGTCAATCACTAAGGGTTGACATCAATCTACAATATCACTCTCCAATGGTTGACATCAATGAAAACAAAAAATCCATACCAACTGTCCATCAACCTAAGCCAACTATCTCACATAAAAGTCTTTTCCAGTCTTGTTTTAGTTTTCTTTTTACCCTTTTTACTTTCTTTGAAAAAAGAAAAAGATTTATTTCACTTTTTCTCTTTAAACTAATTGAAAAAAAAGATTTTCATTTCAGTTTGGTAAAGTAGTTAGAGTTGGTTATTTGAAAAAAGGAAAAAGTGTCTGTTTTTCAAGTTCTTTCTTGATTTCTTGAAGCATAAGTAGCTTGTAGTCAAGCGAAAGTAGGTTTTAGGTTTTCTTTACAAGATCTTGAAAAGTTAGTTAAGAAAAGTTGAATTACAAAGAGTTAGTTATAAAAAATTTATTTTGGATTTGAAGTAATTTTTCTTTCAAGTGCTTTAGTTTTCTCCTCTTTTCGTCTCTTTATAACACCATTCGTTTCACCACCATACCCTATGAGTAAATCAAGCCTTTAAAAAGAACACTTAAACTAAAATACACTAGAATTTTTTGTTTGTAGGGTCAACAAACTAGTTTAGGGTTAGGGCCTTGAATTAGGTTGGAGAGGAAACTCTTCAATGTCGTTAAATCAAACATTGGATTCTGAGTTAGGGAGTGATTAAGTCCAGTGTCGTAAAATTTATCCGGGACTCCCCTCTAACACAGGGGATAAAAACGGGGCCGTGTGAGGAAAGGAAACATAGATAACCCCTCCAAAGATGGACTGAACATAGTGGGGAATGCATATTGAGGATTTGTCTCAAGAGTAATACCGACTGCATTTTCCTGTGAATATTCATGGACCTTGAATATGTTTGATATCCTCTATTGTCTTCCAGACCATTTTCTCTCGATAACCTTTATAGGTTTCTAACTTTTTATCTTTCTCATTGCTATCTGCCTGATTGTCGACTCTACCCGCCTGGTGACTAATTGTGAGTTGGAAACTATTTTATCATATTATAGGGACTTGGAAACTATTTTCCCATATTATAGGGACTTACACAGGTGACTACGGGGGTATATCGCAGTACCTGGCACAGATGTAGGATCACACTTCATAGAGTATACCCAAATGGTTCTTATGTATTTGAGTTTCACTAACACTAGTTAGTTGCTCCAATGTTGATTGGCGTAACTGTCCTTCATACTAGATAGTCGACTGCTTGATTTGTCTTTAGGAAATTTTTAGTGTGTGCTTGGTGTTTAAATGCTAGTTAATCCTTACTGTGTCAGTTGATAATTTCACAAGGTGGAAGATCAACAACTCCTTTGGTCATGAAGGATTCAAGGCCTATCGTCGACTCCATTGGAGCCACCTCCGCCACTATTACGGTGAAGACTTGGACAACAAGGGTCATTCAAAGTGACTGGGCCATAGGAAACTATGCCCGAGCTTGCTCTGCAAGGAGACTATTCGACTCTAGAGGAACCTTCCATTTTTTACCTTGAGGAAAATTCTATCATGCTATCCAACCCTTCGATCAATAACTTGTTGGAACCGATATTGATACAAGTTGTCCCTCCCGAGGTGACACCTTCTGAGTGCTAGCTAGTCGTACAAGTGACAATGGAAGCAAATGCTTCTACTTTGTCTGTGATTCCTCATACTCTCGTTAGGGATACAACTGTAGGGGGAATCGTACCTCCTCTCCCACCTTTTCCATTCTGTACCATATTCGCCTCAACACCCTTGAATTCAGGCAATGGTATGATACCATTATCCATGTTGACCACTACTCCATTTACTCAAAGTGCAACGGCCCCTCCATTCTCATATGGGATTCCCATCTTTGATTCGAACTCGGTTCTTACCTAATCCACCTTACAAACCATGGGTCTAGGGGAAGGGAGATAAAATGCTCCCATGCAAGGGTCTGCTAGAGGTGCTTCAATCCCATTTAATGCTATCCCTTACGGTGAGGGTCATATACCTCATCCCTCCCCCTCACTCGGTATTACTTTTGAACAACCAATCGAGCCTAATGCTAATTATAGCTTGTTCGTATCAAGAAGTTTAGGACCTTCATATTTCACAACATCAGTGGGATCTATGTCATTCTCTTTGTTCGGTGTGTTTGGGAACACCGATTTTTCTTTGGCTACTGTCTCGACTGGGGGCAACCCCAGTTTCAGGCAACAAAACCCCATGCAGGGTACTATTCTTTAAAGGGGGAAACAATTGGAGTTTTATCCACTTAGGGTATTTGGAATCCTTGGCAGGGATAATCTCCCTTGCAAGGGATGTTGGTGGGGGAAAACCCTTTCCATTTTCAATGGAACCCCAGGCAGGGCTCTGCACCCATGCTTGTCGGATTGACTGGGGGCATCCCCTTCGAAAATCCTTGGAGCACAATGCAGGGAGAAATCACTGCATAAGCTTTGTCATCGAATTATGGGATTCAACCGATGATACCCCAATAGATGGAATTTCCATATGTTGGTCAAGGCTACGGTTTTTACCAGAACCTTGGCTAGCAGTCCAAATTTTCCTAGAAACCTAGTGACAGTCAAACTCCAAGACCCTCTTTTCCTATACATAGTACTAAACCTAAACTATCATTTCTAGAAATGTTACATCTTCCAGAATTGTCGATATTACTCAATGAATCCATTTGAAATGATCTATGTTGGCCCCCTATGCCGATTAAATTTCCCTCAAATATTTCAAAATTTGAAGGCAAGCCTAGCAAAGATCCAGGTGATCACGTGCCAACTTTTCATTTATGGTGCTCGTCAAACTCACTGAGGGACAAGTTCATCTAGTTTCTCCTTTTTCAATGTAATCTTATAGGGGGTTCTGTGAAATGGTATATTGAGCTTGATCGCTCGAGGAGTCTTACTTCAATGACTTGGCGATGGTCTTCTTCAACCATTTCCAATTACCTGTGAGATACGATGCTGACACAGAATTGTTGGTCAACTTTGAGAAAACCAATGCCGACCACATATCGAAACATATCCGAGAATGGAGGCATCGCAAGAGCTTTATTAAGGTCCAGGTCCCTCCAAATTTCTTACTGGAGTGGTTCCTGAAGTCTTTGGTGCCTTATATATCCAAGGACATAGTGACTTATGGAGTGTTTACAGAGGAGCAGGCTATAATGACAGCGCAACAACTTGAACTGATCTACTCTCACTCTGACATGCTCTATGAGATTTTTCCATATGCGTCGTGATATATTCTCAATAAGGCTAACAAAAATCCTGGACCTTATGACTATGGTATTGTGGGCTCAACACAAGGAAATTCCACTAATCTGTTTGTTATCACTGAAATTTTGTCCGCAACATTGCACAAAAATGATTACAAAAATACAAAAATGCCAAACAACTATTAGTTCACCTACAACACCAAAATGAATTTCAAAAAGGAAAAAACTATACAATTGGGCAAAAATTGACATGCACTAACTCACTAAAGGAATCGCGTGCATGGTGTGCAGGACAAAGAATCCCATAGAGTGCACAATGCACCACATGCACGATTGTGTATAAGAAAAGCCGCACACTCTTGTGAACGATGCATTTATGATTCTTGTCGGCCCTCCAACCACTTATGGACCAACTCCCAACTTGATTTGACCCTCAGATTTGAGCTGAATCTTAATGGCGAGCCAGTCAAGGACCAAAGGGTGCCCTAGAGGGCCTCTTGTTCACACTAAGAACCAGTTGAATATTTCCTTGAACACATGCTATAAATGGAGGCCATGGGTGAAATAAGAAATTAATATTTTCATAGTATTGTTATGCTTCCTCAATCCTCCCTTGAGAATCATCTTTTCTCCTTGGACCATTCTAGCAACATTCCAATAGGCCATTCTACTCACCTCTTGAGGGAATTAGCATTGATTTCTTCATCATTTGCTTTCTTTTCTACCATTTTAAGAAGATCGCTCCATTAGAGAAATCAAGAGCCCTCCAAAGCAGGAAGAGGAGACTCACAAGTCCTCATTTCTCTACGTTTTTTTGTCAACTAATATAGTTATCCATTCGTGGAATAATCTTGGTCATTGGTTTTTTGTTTATGGTTCTAAAAGTTTCTTATGCATTCTAGTTTTATTTCCTTATTTCTTTTTATTTTGTTTATATGTTTATTTCATGTGTTTGGTTTGTTTAACCTATGCAATAACCTCTATCTTGTCTAGTAGGCCCAACTAGGCATGCAAGTGACCTTGTTTTTCTCACCCAAGTGACGAAACAAACACAACATATTGGTGACCATACTGGGGAGGGTATCAATTTCCACCCTATTTGGGCTTTGAGATCACTCATTTTTTATCCATTTTCCTTTCAGGTACCAAAACTGGCCTAGCCTTACCTGTCAAGAGGCAAGTTTTGAGCTGGAGGAGGCGAATTTCACTCAAAATCCCCCCCCGACGTGTATCAGAACGTGTGCGGGTATTTCAGCCCATAGATGCACAATCAACGCAATATGCACAAAAAATACTTTTTTTCTTTGTGAATTTTGCACACTGTGTGACCAAAATGCTTCTGTTCTCTACGCATTATGTGCACTGTGCACCCACTGTGCCTCTTTCTGAACTGTAACCCATGTACATTTCCATAGTTTCAAAATTGTAAGAGTTTTTGTAATGATTTGAAGGCCCCTAGCCTTCAAAATATTGCTTTCATGCAATTTGTAAATGCACTCCACTTAGAATCTTCTCCCATATGAAAGGTTAGCTAAACATAGACACTTAGGGGGTAAAAAGAACCATATTTTCTCCTCTTTTTCTTTGGTTTCCATATGGATGGCTTGTTTAGTTTGTAAAAGTTAAGTTGAGATTATTTTGTATCTCATATAAACACACTTGCATTGGGACCAGAAATCAACTCTGATCATTAAGTATGCTCTTCTCTCGCACCATAGAGTGATCTTGAGAATCATAAAGGTGGTTAAGGAGACATTTCATCTCTATTAACAAAAATATTTAGGAGAGGACAAAGCCCTCCTAGGGATCCTCTTAGTTTCTTTTTTTGAAATCATCTTAATTTTGTAAGGGCTCATACATGCCCACATGTTCCAAACTTAGGATAGTTTCTTGAAATTTATTTCTCAGTTTACATCAGTAGGGGAGTTTAAAGGTCAAAGTAACGGGGCCATACATGCCCACATGTTTGAAATATAGGATATTTTTTCAAGCTTTCTTAGTATAAACAACATTAGGTAGTTTAAAGGATTGGTAAGGACCCATATGTCCACATGCTAGTTCTTTATGGATTTTAAAATTCCACAAGGTTGTACCAATGACATTTAGTAAGATAGGTAACAAATATTTGTAAGGACCACATGAAGTCCACATGTTGCAAATTCACACCTAACTTATTAAAAATTGGCACATTTTATCACTTTATCTCACACAAAGTCACTCCTCACTCACATAATTTCCATATTGAATTGTGGAGGTTGAAGTAGGTTTTCTCCAAAGGAATTCTAAAACGTCCCACTATTTCTTAAAGAAATTATCCACACCCACTTAATTCAAACGATATTGGTTCACACCCCCAATCTCTCAACCCACCGCATCTAAAAAAATTCTAACAACTCACTAAGTTTTCCTCCATAGGAGGTGCCAAAAGAATGTTTTTAGTCTAGGTAGGATCTCGGGGTAGGCATCCAAATAACCCCCTGTTATCTGTGTTATCACTGAAATTTCGTCCGCACAGGGCAATAAGAACTCTGCATCGTCAGCACAGAAAAACAGTCGTTCATGGCACAAGGATTAATTCCACAGCATAGCAAAAGGGTCAAAACTATGTAAAATGGCCAAAAAATTACAAAGCGCTATGCACCCACTGGGCGCGCGCGCGTGCACAACATCTTCGTACTTGGAGCGCATATGCGCGGCTGTGGGGTGAAAAACCCACGTGCCTGCCAAACGACGCATTTATGAAGCTGGTCGGCCTCCCAACCACTAATGGATCAGCTCCCAAGTCGATTTGACATCAAATCTGAGCTCAATCTGCGTGGGGAGGCTGGTCAAAGACCTAATTGTGCCCTAAAGAGCCCCTTTTCAC
>ML786467.1:591081-637792 GCA_009831015.1 Picea engelmannii | reverse complement strand
TCTATCAGACCAGCTAATACATTGGTGATATTGGTCCATTGTCATTTGTTTTTATTTTTGTTCCTATGCTCATAGTTTTATTTAGTTTTTGTTTAATTATTGTTAATAGCTTTGTTGTTTTCTTTCTAACCTTTTACCATACAACTGTCATGACTAGCAGAGCCCAACTAGGCATGTAAGCACTCACTTTTTGCTCACACAATGACGAAAAGAGTGCAAACAATCTGGTTCTCACATTTTCAAACATTAGAAGTTGACAAATAGGGAACTTTAAAATCCTCCAAGTCAAGTGTTCGTACACCATAAGGCAGGGACATACTCATGAAGGGTTTAAGGTCAAGGTATGGTTTTTCTATGCATCCCCCCTTGAGTCACCCAACTCTTAGAAGGAATCCAACCCGTGACCCATTTTTGAGGCCGAAAATCTAAGTGTCGCACTTTGACCGAGGTACCTAGTGACCAAATATAGGACATCTACCTAGGTGGCAATTGTGGGCTTCAATTGCACCTTGATCATATTTTGTGTGGCTTTTGGGAAATATCGCCAACTCTTTCAGAATATGCACCCTCTACCCCTCATTATAACTGATTATTTCATCCTTCACTAGTTCTTCTTCTAGTGGCTTCAGACCCCACTTTTGAGTGCTCTTGGAAGGTCCAGTTCCATTTGAGAGGAAGGACAATATGTCTTTTAGGACACAAGAAATTGTTTTCTTTGTTCTTCCACGTGGAAAAAATCCACCTACCCACATGTATGCTTATTTACAGTTGATTTATGTATGATGCTAATTTTATTACATGCAATTGTGAGATATATTGTGAAGGTCCAAATTTTACAAGTCTCTTGTTCATTTATTGCTCTCATCACCATTTGCACACATTAACTTTTCTAGTCGAACATCATAGGGGACCCACAAAATCCTCTTCATTCCAAACGCTTGCAAAATCTCCCTCCTATTCTAGGAGGACTTCCTAGTCTTTCCAACTCATCGACTCAACCATCTCACACCCCTATGAGTGCCACTATTTTAGGATCAAGTTTTCTTGGTTCCACTTTACTTGGGTCCAATTCCCAAGGCCATCCATCCACTAACTCTCCTTCACAAGGAGGCGCACAGAAAACTTCTTCTCAAGGGATAAGTACAACCCCACAAAATCCCCCTCAAGGGTCAAGTTCACTACATGCTTACACCATGGATGGAACTAATCCTCCACCACCACCCCCCATGCCATATTTGGCGTCTCTCAACATTCCTTATTTGAGTAAAATCATGAATGATCCTATATTACATGACCCCACATGGCCCAATATGCCTACCAAACTACCTTCAAATATTCCCAACTTTGAAGGAAAATCAGGGGAAGATCTCGCCAACCATGTCATGACCTTACACTTATGGTGCTCTTCAAAAATCATCATGTATGACTCCATTCGCTTAAGGTTATTTCAACAAACACTCACTCGTCCATCAGCCAAATTGTATGTGGATGAAAAATCAGGGTCCCATGTGAATTTTGAATACTTGGCCAAAGCCTTTTTGGCCTTTTTCCAACTACCTATTTGTCATGACACTGGCTTAGAACTTCTCTCTCAGTGAAAACAAACCTTGGCTATGCATATTGCTGACCACATTCATGAATGGTATCGGCGACATAGTTTATGTAAAGTAGAAACCACCAAAGAACAACGTCTCGATTGGTTTCTAAAATCCCTCGTCTCTGTACTTTCCAAAGATGTGATTGTTGAAGGAAAATCTCCCTGTGGATAGGTAGATCTCCTCTTGAGACCTAGACTCTTAACTCTTAAGACAAAAGATTCTTATCATGGACACTGACTTCTTTTTAGGTCTAGATAAACTAATGTGTGAAGAGGAAGGATAAAAGAAGTACCTTTTATCAGTGTTTTTCCCTGCATGGTTCGAGTTGAGGTCCAATATTACACTCCTCAATAAGACATATAGACAAACAAAAGAAAAAACAACTTCCTACTCTATTGAGATTAGCTCGAAATAGACCTATCTATTAGAGACAAATTCATGTGAGATCAAACATAGATTTGAAAGAAACATGCCAAGCATATTATATTAAAGAGAACAACAACGAAGAATGCTTACAACCATAGATGTGAGTGTAGGATCTTCGTCAAGACTTCCTCGTCTGAACCCTTTCTCAAATAGTCCACACACCAAATGCTGATGTTCTGAAAGACACCTTCTTCATGAGATCATAGGTTAGATGCTTCACAATTATTTCCCTCTTCCACCATGAGAAGGACTATTTAAATAGGCTTGGAGAGGCCCAACTACTTGAGATATATTTGGGGTAAGTTGAGGATTTTCCTCCTTTAGTTATGGATCTGCCCTAAGATCATGGCTTGACCAAGGATTCGAATCCAACTGTCTTCAGATATTGAGGGGATCTTTCCCTCATTCTTCTCAACAAACCAATTTTCGCCTAGAATAGGTAGCGCTGCCCCAAAAGGGGCATCAGAGTGTTATAACACTCCCAAAGAGAAGGAAAGAAAGCGTTGGTGTTATAACTCTCCCCTAGAAGGGTGGACAAAGTGTTATAATTCTCCCTGACAATGTATAGGGGAGCGCTCCTCCTTGAAACTCAATTTTTAGTGGTCCTTCCAATAGAAAGAGACTTGCATTTCTAGTACACTGATTCCTCCTCTTCACAACTAATCTTTGAGGTGTCCTAAGTGTCCCTGTCATGTTGTTGGAGGAATGACATAGGCAAGAAAGCAGTATGATGTTAGAAACACTTATACACTTGCAATCAATATGTGACACTTGCGACACTAATGACGACACTTGCGACACTTGCGAAGTGAGTAATTTTGAGGTGTAACAGATTGCCCCCCAAAGTGTGAATTTAGAAGACGAGAATTGATAACTGAAATTCTTTGCAGACATTCAAGCAAGGGTGCAGGCTCAGATAACTTGACAGAAGTTGCACACAACTATCAAACAAATATTAAGACATGCTTCAAACCTAAGGAAGGCATACCTATGCTTGAGTGATAGATACTTGCAAGATATGGCCTCCACAAATAAAGTGTGGATCCATAATTATATTGATAAAAGGTATAGCCATTGAAGATACACTATGGATCTATACTCCCATGACTTGAATTGATCATAGCCATGAAGAATACATAGTGGATCCATGAGATGACAAGACATAGCCATGACCAATACAAAGTGGATCTATGTGACAGTATAGTGTCATTGTTCAAGAGAAACTCCATCGCAACCTGGGCAAAGTACATATCAAAGTGATCACTCAACCCAGGGTCTTCTTATCGATCTCGATGTAGTATGAATCTAACCATGTGAATAGATGTCCTGATGTCAAACATGGAAAAAACCCCTTGATTAGTGGTCAATGATGTAAATCGTTAACAAGCACGAGGGAGATCACCATTGATGTCAATGATTCCCAAGGTACTTCTAGTACATTCCAACAAATGTGAATGGATGAGATAAAGTCGAACATCCATGGAATCATCCAATCAGAGGTCAATGATGTAAATCTATTGTTGAATGTGAGGAGGCCTGCCATTGAGGCATGTAGGTCCCAAAGTACTAACTGGTTTCTAACTCTAGTCCCTGGATAATGTGTTGAAGTCGACAGGAATAGACTCGTCGAAGGAGGGCCTTGATGTATCCCCCATCAACAACAAAAAATAGACACAGAGATGTAATTGGTATATCAAATGAACATGGAATGACATGGGTATTGAGACAAGATATTTTTGATGGCTGACTCTCGAGGCGAATACTTCCCTTGAACAATGAAGCACAACAGCAGAAACATGACAAGGACCAAAACACAATGATGCAATTGATACTGTGACTTTCGTTGGGTGACCCAAAGGAGTAAGAAAAACTCAGAGGATTGGTTTAGTGCAGATGTTGAATGGATTAAGATGTGTGCAAAGACAAAGTGTCGTGTTCAATGGTGACTCTAAGAGTTACTTGGTAATGTTCTCAAAAAACTGCTTGGCTTGCTTCTTTCAATTTTTTCCCCCATCCAGATAGACGAGTACCTCTTTTTAATTTAACGAGATCGAGGAGGGTAACACATGCTCGATATAAATCACCTTCGGTAAGTTCCTCTTCCTTTGTTTAATGAACTGGAAGAAGTAAGGGTTTGGTCCCATATGGGCCTGTCTATGTTTGTTTAACGAGTCCAAAGATAGAAAACTCGAAGGTTTTTCATGATTATAGAGTATAGAAAAACACTTAAAAGAGAACTCTCTCAGTTAATTTTTCGTAAAGTAGTCTGATGAGACCAAAAAAGAGATAAAATATCGCTCAACAAATCTTTTCTCCAAATACTTTAACGAACATGAAGAGAACAAGGTCACTCGAAAATATTTTCATGTTTAGAGAGTCTGAAAAGAACTTAAAGATGACTCCAATGTTGTCCTTTTTCATAATGTTAGTCTTGCGAGGCTGAAAAAGAGATAAATTATCACTCAAAAGGCACCCTTTCGAACCTTTTAACGAGTGTGAAAGGAAGCAAGATCACTCGACAATATTTTCATGTTTAGAGAGTCTAAAAAGAGATTAAAGACAACTCTAGGGGGTTCCTTTTTCGTGTATCCATACAGGTCCGAAAAAGAGATAAAATTTTACCCGTATGAATTCTCATGTATTTATGAGCACGAGAAAGAACAAATACTAAGCTCGGTATGCCCCCAACTTAACAGCTAGTGTCTTAACTCCAGAATGATCATTAAAGGCTGGAGACATGCCCCCCAAGCTTCAATTCATTCACCGACTTTGAGGTTGTCACCAATTTCTCTGGTAGATGAGAAAAAAAGGAGAAGGGTGGATGAAAAGAAGGTTCAAGAGAGGTGATTGTTTCATTGTTTAATGAGCTTGACACAGGAAAAGAACTATGCTCAGGGTTCCGGGTTTGATACCTAGATTCTTGTTTCATTTTTTAATGAGCTTGCTACAGAGAGGAAAACTATGCTCAAGGCCTCTATTTCATTTTTTAATGAGCTTGCCACAAAGAAGAGAAACTATGCTCATAGGCCTCTATTTGATCATGGCTTCCAAGAGAATACCACTCTAGAAGGATACCACGTCAAGGGAAAAAACCTGGTCATGGCTTCCAAGAGATCTTCGCTAGATGGAAGATAATCACTCGGGAAGGAACACATGTTGAGGGTCACAATAAGGGTAAGGAGATCAAGCTCCAATAACCCTACTGCAGAAATCACCATGTCAACTACTGGATCCAAATCATCCAGAGTTGAAGGCATGGGAGACGATGGAAAATCAACATCAAAAGGGCAGATAGAGTGTATATCTTCCCAAATTTCTTCACGAGGGGGAAGAAAATAGGATCGGTGACGGTTATTATCCCGAGGTAACTTTTCAATGTGAGGTCTTTTCGAAATAGATTCATCAAAAGGAAAAATTGGGGAAATGCAGTCGATTGTAGACGATAAGGAACTCAACCAAGATTGCATCGAGGAAACGTCAGGTGCCAATATATGTTGGTCATCCGACGAGGGAGAAGTGGATTGGATAGAAACATATGATTTTTTGGCTGGACTAAGTGGCACAGTGTCACCTAGTGCATTAAATTCCAATGGACAAGATACAATCCAAGGGTCAGATGATTCCAAAGATTGATAAGCCGTGGTCGAAATCATATAGATGGTGGAAATATGATGTGTATTTGGTGGAAGTGGTGTAGGGAAGGTACCCATGAGGCTAGAATATTTCAGTAATCCAACACCAATGCTTTCATACATGATCTTGTGGTCTCCCAAGAAATAAATATTGTTGGTAGCGGGAACACAGGCATTGGTCGTGCAGAAATCTAACTGATTAATAGTGACAATTTTGCCCTGATGAGGAAATTGGACACATCGAAAAACTGACGAGGCAACGAAATTCATAGCATAAAACCAACTTCTTCCAAGTAACAAGTTGTAATCGAGGGGAGCATCGACCACCTCAACATCAACAGTAACAGTTTTTCCACCCAATTGGATGGGCAGGGACTACAAAAGCCCATGAGGATGAAAACCTCGCCCATCGAAGGCGCATAACATTGTTGGGGATTTGTTGAGTGCTGGTGGTTTTAAACCTTTCCAACACGCCAAAGACATGACACAAGTCGAGGCTCCCTCATTTAGAATAGTTTGATGTATTTGTTGGTTGTGAACAACAACATCAACTTGGAAAGCAAGTTGGTGGGAGAGTCGAGACATATAATTGTCCAGGTTAAACATGATATGGTTGGATGACTTAGGATCAACAATGCCAATAGCAGCCAAGAGCATTCTACGTTGACTGGGGAAGTGTTGTATAACTTCTAATGCAGACATAGCACATGATGCTTGAGCCAAATCTTCAACAATGTTGTATTTCTGGGCGGCACGTGAACTGGGATTAAAGGTAGCTTTGCGTATAGTGCTCTTAGGAGGGTGTAAGATAGAGTTGAATGTGAGTTTCTCAATATGAAGTGGTCCAGATGGAGGATTAACCGATGGAAGACTAACAGAGGACGATGATGGATATGGTAAAGTACCGGTACCGTTAATGTCTTTTCCTTTGTCAGGGTTACCTGGTGTGTCGTATATCTTAGAGAGAGTGGTCAAATTGATCCCATTAAACATATAAATATGTGCACTCGACGAGGCCTCATCATCAAGATCGCTAGACCTGCCCCCAGGAGAGGGGGTTTGAGTAGCCATGGATTGTTGCTATGGAAAAGGTTGAGTAAGCACAGAGAGTAGTGAATTTCCTTCGAAAATTTTGGCCACTTCATTGTGAAGTGGACAATATCGGGTGTAGTGATCATCACCACAAATGATACATGGGAATTTCAGTTTTTGTTGTGTTTTATTTTCGGTAGCAAGTGTTTGAGCTTGATTTTTTGGTTGTTCATTGTTATTTTTTGATTTATTCTTTGTCTTCTTCTTACCTCCGGATTGTTGTGAAGGGGAAGATTGAACTGCATTCACCTCAGAGATCTGAGTTTGGGGAGAGGTAGAGGAGAGTGTGAGCGATTGGGAAGTAGATTGAGTTTTGACGAAACCGATAACACCATCTGCATGAGATGAGGATGACGGTTTAGATGGATCAGTATTAGCCCAAGAAAAATTTGGAAGAAAATCATACAAAGTACCAGATTGGGAATAAACCAAATCTAAATAATGAGCCTGAGCGATGGCTTGTTCCTCTGTGACCCCCCCCGCACCACCCATAGTGACATCACGAGTGATCGGGGGTAACAGTGATTTAGTAAACCATTCCGCCAATAGTATGTCAGGAATGACTGCCTTGATCATCCTTCGTCGTTGCCTCCACTCATGAATATGGTCAGAGATATGCACATAGTTAGTTTGGCGAAGGGAGGTCAATATTTTAGTACCCTTCTTGTAGTGAATAGGCAGTTGAAAGTGCACGAGGAAAGACATGGTGAGGGAATTGAAATCATGAAAAGAAGCACGTGGTAGTTCAATATACCACTTTTCCACCGAGCCTATAAGTCTCGCTAGAAAAGATGCAAATGTACATAATCATCCATGAGGGAGTTTGATGAAAACCACAAATGAAAAGTCATCACATGGTTGTTTGTATCTTCGCCAGATTTTCCATCAAATTTCAGAATATCAGAAGGAAGTTTAGCTGGAATGACTGGCCAAATCGGTGAATAAAAAATAGGATCATTAGTTAACCGAGACAATTCTGGGAGATCCAGAGTCAAAAGGAAAGGTAGTTGTCGTTTAATTTGTGGATGATACTGGTGCGGCATAGGAACACTAGTACGACCATAAACTGGGTTAGGTGGATAGGTGTAACTAGTAGGTCCTCCTACATACGGTTGTTGTTGGCTAGGATAAATAGGATTCGATGATGGATGAGAAACATTTGCATAACCTGGTGGGGTTTGAACATTATAGGTTGGGTGATTTATTTTCCCCTGAGGAGGATAAACATTTTTCCCTTGAGAATGGTAAGGAGTAGATCCCAAAGGAAAATACACATTAGACCTGTGAGGAGGATAATACTGTGGTCCCAGAGAACTCCAGGTGGTGTTTGGGATGCCGCCTGGATAAGGTTGTCTATAAGATGTTCCAGAAGGAACAAGATTTGATACTCCTCCTAATGGATTATGAGATGAGTTCCCCCCAATGGGGGGTTGAATGAAAGTTCCTCCTAAAGATACTCCCCAGGGTTGTGAAGGGTTTCCAGGAAATGAAGGTTGCCCCCCTGCCAGCAGTGGATTAACGATTGGGGTATGACTGGCAAACGGAGGTTTCCCTCCAGGAGGAGCATGAAAAGGGGGCTGTCCCCCGGGAGGGGTAGGCCCACCATGGAATGCTAGTCATCCAGGAGGGAAAGGTTCATTAGATTGTGGTTTCCCTCCAACCGATTATGTTGGGCTAGCAGAGTTCTACATTCTCAGGTGAGCATATGTCCCAACAAGATCGTGTGGAACATGTGGAGCTGTAGAGTAAATGATTGTAGAAACGGGGGTAGAGATTGAAGTGATTTGGAGATGAGTAGAGGTGATGAGTCCAACATTAGGATGGACGTGTGCTGGTTTTACAGTAGGGTTAATAACCTGATCAACTGGGTGATTCATGGTTTGAATGGATGGTCCTGTTTCACTAGGAGGGTCATGAGGATGAAAGGGTTGTCGAAAGGATTCAAAATGTTCATAGAGATCGTGTCTCGATGAAGTCCTCCATATAGAACGAGCAGGTGTGGGATTGATATCTACTACGGTGCTAGGACGAACAAGAGTCCTATATTCATCACCAAAGATTGGTTTTGTGGATCCCATATATGTTTCGGTAAAAATCCTCTCTGGTAATCGTGGGACCTCTTCATATATGATGTTACCAAGGGAGTCTAAATGAACCAAAAGTGGTTCGAGAGGAGTTACCGACATAGATGTAGTGGGATTTTCAACCGTGACCAAAGCGCCTTCTGATTTATCTAACGAAGGAGCAATAACACTTCTAGCATCAGATTGATTTTCTACCTCTCTATGGTAGTTGTCTTCTAGAGGGTTAGGAGGTAAGGGTTGATAGCCTTTCGGAGGTAGCCCTTTCATCCTATGTGGTTGAAGAAGACCTTTATCATCTATAGGCTCAATTGTGGAGAATAACAGAACACACTAAAAAACTAGGGCCAACTAATAAAAAAGAAACAACATATGCTAATAAAATCTAGGAATCAACCAAGCAAACAAAACTTCTCTCGATGATCATGCTAGTTGGTGATGAAATCCAATGTCGGATGATCAGGTCAAGAAGGGGCTAGGATATGGTGGAATAGTTACAATGGTGACCTGCTTAATAGACTTTCACCTTGGTGGAAGATTCCACACAGTAATTGTGGATTCACCCTCCAAGGAGCCCTAGTGAGTTTGACCAATGTCTATTCCAGGTACAATGAGACTTCCCTTCATTATCACCTTGTGTAAGTACCTAAATATTATGGCAACTAAAGACACCAATTCGCAGTGAGTCCCTGGGTGGGTACAGTCGACAGTCTGATCTGAAATGTATGGGTAGGATAACAAGTTTGAAATCAACCTGAGAGGCTCCCACACATAATCATGGGTATACCTTCAAGTGACCCCCAATATACGATCCAACCACTACAAAAAGTTGAACCATGGAGGGATAATCTCCGTAATTCACCTGAATGTGACCTCGTGCATGACCCCTGTGTGAGAGGGGGATCCCAGAAAACCAATACGACAATTGGATTTGACTCTCCCTAGCTCAGAATGCTAATGTTTTTTCAAAAACTTTGGAAATTTGTACTCACAGCCTAATCCAAAGTGCTAACCCTAGTCTACTATTGGTGGAAGATCCTAAAAACAAAAAGTGTTCTAGATAATTTTTAATTAGCGTTCATTTTTCAGTTGTTCTTTACTCAAAGGGTGTATGAAAGTGAAACTGATGGAATTATGACTCAAATTCCCAAAAAATGCATGAAAGATGGTAAGCAATCGTTTCTTTTCAATGAACGCCTATTTAAGGGAAAGGGAAAGAGTCATTTTCACTATCAAACACTAATATGGAATGTCCTCAATCAATTGGTTCGCAATCGAATCCAATGCAATGCTAAATCATTTTAAAAACATCTTCTAATATGAAAACCAATCACTAAGATGTATTTTTTGTCGCTTGTATGTGAATGAAGATTAATTCAATGCAAAAACTTCTCCTCCCAACTACCCTTTCAGATCAAGGAGATTCGAGCAAGCATAAGAAGATTTTGCACAAACAACACACCCTCTTGCTATGATTGAAACAAGAAGCAAATAGAAAAAAAAAGATAACAAATAAAATCAAACAATTCACACAAAAGAGATATGTTTAAGAACAATGACCTCAAAGAACCAAATAAGATGATTCACAGATTTTTGATGACCTTCACCAAAGTTCCCGCTCAGTCGGATAGGAGAGAAGAAAGCAGTGGATTGATTCCAAGTTCTCAACAATAGAAAAACTCAAAATAAGGAAGAAGGCCACCAAATATGAACATAAAAGTGTTTATTCCTTAGAAGGAAGGATGTCAAAGGTCAATAGGAAGAAGCATTGGATCACAAAGAATCTCAACAAGTGAAAAACAGAGATTGGATCTCAAAAAATGAAATTCTGGAAAGGATTTTTTGCAAAGAGAGACTGTCGCTCTGCTTTAAGGGGCATGAGAGTTTTATAATGCTCCATATAATACCAAGGGGGAGCGCCAACGCTCTGATAACAAGGTAGGGGAGCACCAGGCTTCCACAACTCACAAAATTGTCCAAAAAACCCAAAATTTCAGTCAAACTTTGGCAATCAAGATGAATGTGATGGGGTAAGGAGTCAATCAGCATATGAAATCAAACATATAGGGTGAACAAGGTCTAAAAACAACAAAGGGTAAGACAAGTTCTGTGAGGAAAACCAAAACTAAAAAGTTTTGATTCTTCCCCAGTGGAGTCGCCAATTTCTGTTGAATGAAAATCTCCCTGCGGACAGATAGAGCTCCTCTTGAGAGCTAGAATCTTAACTCTTAAGACAGAAGATTATTATCATGTACATTGACTTCCTTTTAGGTATATATAAACTAATGTGTGAGGAGGAAGTAAAAAATAAGTACCTTTTATCGGTGTTTGTCCCTACACGGTCCAAGTTGAGCTCCAATCTTAAGCTCATCGATAAGCCCTGTAGACAAACAAAAGTACAAAAAACTTCCTACTCTATTGAGATTAGCTCAAAATAGACCTATCTATTAGAGACAAATTCATGTGAGATCAAACACAGATTTGAAAGAAACAAGCCAAGCATATTATATTAAAGAGAACAATAACGAAGAATGCTTACAACCATAGATATGAGTGTAGGATCTTTGTCAAGCCTTCCTCGTCTGAACCCTTTCTCAAATAGTCCACACACCGAATGCTGATGTTCTGAAAGACACCTTCTTCATGAGATCATAGGTTAGATTCTTCACAATTCTTTCCCTCTTCCACCATGAGAAGGCCTGTTTAAATAGGATTGGAGAGGCCCAACTACTTGAGATATCTTTGGGGTAAGTTGAGGATTTTCCTCCTTTAGTTATGGATCTGCCCTAATATCATGGCTTGACCAAGGATTCGAATCCAACTGCCTTCATAAATTGAGGGGATCTTTCCCTCATTCTTCTCAACAAACCAATTTTCGCCTAGAATAGGTAGTGCTCCCTCAAAAGGGGCATCAGAGCATTATAGTGCTCCCCAAGAGAAGGAAAGCAAGCACTGGTGTTATAACACTCCCCCATAAGGGTGGACAGAGCATTATAACACTCCTTGAAAATGTATAGGGGAGCTCTCCTCCTTGAAACTCAATTTTTAGTGGTCCTTCCAATAGCAAGAGACTTGCATTTATAGTAGACTAATTCCTCCTCTTCACAACTAATCTTTGAGGTGTCATAAGTGTCCCTGTCATGTTGTTGGAGGCAT
The DNA here is from genome assembly GCA_009831015.1 of Picea engelmannii. Lineage (NCBI taxonomy): Eukaryota > Viridiplantae > Streptophyta > Pinopsida > Pinales > Pinaceae > Picea > Picea engelmannii. The sequence continues at coordinate 625,807 of ML786467.1, read as the reverse complement.
GACATAGGAAATAAGGTAGTATGATGTCAACAACACTTATACACTTGCGGTCAATATGAGACACTTGCGACACTAATTAAAACACTTGCGACACTTGTGAAGTGAGTAATTTTGAGGTGTAACAGTGGCATCCACCTTCCCCCAATCCGAAGAGGAATCCAACAACAAGGCTCAAAAATTTGACCTCATTTACACTTAGTCGGGTTACTTATACATAGTATTACCTGATGCACCAAGACCCGTACCATTTTTCCAGGACAAACCTGAGATGTCTCACTGTTGGCACAGGGGCAGACCCAGGGTTCAACGCTTCAACAATGCACCAACAAAACCCTAACTACCAGCCTTTTCGGCAACACATGCGAATAAGATGAAGTCTCACCTGAGGTAGAGGTAGGGGGGTTGTAGGACTCAAGTGTCTACAACCTAGCTAGGACACAAATCTGTGATTACAACACTTAATAGAACACTTAAAAAAAATTATGCATTAGTTCTTGAATGTCATTCACATCGCAGATCAAACCCTTATTACAGAAAAAACACAGTAATAATCAAGATCTAACACTTCTAGTTACTTACCAAATAACATTGGATCAGATCTAGCATTCATTCACATCATTAAGAACTAAGATACAACATCATATGTATTCATTATACATACATCATCAACACTAAGTAAATAATCACATAATCAACATCAAGAACATCGCACAAATCACATCAACACAGTATATATGTGGTTCACCCTAGTGTGGGACTATGCCCACCAACTTTTTCTTCTTATTCTTTATTAGTCTGCAATCTCTTACATGCATATGCTCATGTGCACAGAGCGATAGAGCCAAGCCTCACACTGAACAGGTGATTTGTGCACAATGCACTAGATCCACCTTCCTCAAAATCAAGTCAAGGAACAGAGAGAAATCCTTGATAGAACAAAGCCTCTTGCAATCACTTACACTTAGCTCTGCAAGTATCAACACAGAGTATGCACAAAATCCAAAAATTGATCTTCGCATTTAGCAACCTTTACATATTATTGCACAAAGCCAACTTAGACAGCTCTCGCTCTAATTCCTATCTATTTATTTATACATTACAAAAAGTCCTAATCATGGTTGAACCCATGGGACTACATCCCATACCCATTATATAAACCCTAAAACCCTTTGTTGGGTCCACAATCTTGCAATACAAGTGAGATACTGTGATCTCCACTTCGCCTAGGCACTCCATCTTCGACCAACCTGTCAAAGTCCCAAAGGTGGTCAAACATGACCAATGTTTCCTCAAAACTTGGTCGAGGACCAACAAGCCCCCAACACTCACCTATGACTCATCTTGAGTCACTTAGATCTGGGAAACAATGCTTCAAAGGCCTCGAGCTTAGCTTGAGCTGCCTCGACTTGCTGCTTTTCTAGAGATTCTTGTTTGGTGAACTCATGAATCAATTTATTAGTAAGAGGCCCTTCTAGGCATTGTTCCACTTTCACAACTAGTTGGTCTAGGTGCAAGCCTTGTCCTTCAACTTCTTCAAAAATCATGCAGGCTTCATCCTGCACCGGTTGGAGTCTCTGTGTCACTTCCATGAATTTTATCTGGATAGCAGTAATCTGTTTTTGGATGACACATTGTTCCTGTCATCTTTTCATCTTCTTGAATGTAGTAAGCAACTTCATCTGTGCTTTCACGGTGGATGCTTGTTGCTTCACCTCCTGGAGATGTGCTTCCAATTTCCTCAGCTCCAAATCTTCTACAAGGTGATCATAGTTCTGTGTGCTTCTATCACTTATTTGCTTACACCATGAGGTGAGTGCTCTGATTCTTTCTACTGCATTCCTAGAATCTTCCTCCCTTTGTTTGTGTACTTCTTGTGGAGTGCTCAAAACGTCTTGGATCTCTAGCTCCTTTACCCTTGCTTGAAGTTGTTGAATGGCCTCAGCGAGCTTCCCCACTTGTATCTAGGATGAATATTCTTCCTCCTGTGCCAAGCCCATCACAAAGAGAACTTCTTTAGTTACTACCTCGTTGATTGCAATATGCTCTGCGAGAAATTGGTATTTTTATTCCTGTATCTTTGCATTGTTCTGCTCGAACTTCGCCTGAATTTGACTTTTCTCCTTCTGCACAACTCAAAGTTTCTCTAGGAACTCCTCCTTTTCTTGCTTCAAGGCCTCTATGACCTTCTCCTTTTCTTCTTAGACTTGACGAAGTCGAGCCTCGATTGCATATGCTAATCTTCATAATTGGGTGGGCTCATCCCCCAATTTTTCATTTTTCATTGAAGAAGGTGCAGTAGGTACTATGCAGCTCAAAGAAATGGCTTGTTGTATGTCCTTGAGCTACTTCTCTATTATTTCATACAATGTTTCTTTATTTTCTTCATGTCTTTGTAGGATATTCTCTGCGGCGTCCTCCATGACTGCGATGATGAGATCTGTTATCACCTCATAAGTTATGGGAATCAACTGGTGACTGGGATATTATCTGTCTCTAGTGTTTTTGTTGACAAATGATTTTTCATTCTGCAAATAATTTGAGAAAAGAAAAAAAAAGAAAAAGAAAAAGAAAAAGAAAAGAAAGAAAAAGAAAAGAAAGAAAGAAAAAGAAAAGAAAAGAAAAAAGAAAGAAAAATAAAAAGAAAGAAAGAAAAAGAGGGCATAAAAGAATTGAAATAAAGCCCCATGCAATAATGGTAACTTGGTCCATACCTTTCAAGCATGGCCAAGTTCTTTTTAAATTTGATGTTGATAGGGTAGTGAATGATTTGGCTAAACAGTTTAATCTTAGCCAAAGTGTCTAGGTTAGATTAGTGAATAAATCTAGCCAGACTGTCTAATCCTGGTTAGATAGCTCCAGGGTAGAGTAATTTTTTAAACCAACAGTTTAATCTGGGTTAACTGTCATAGGAAACTAGGTTAGAACATAGGTTAATTTCTTCATTGTTACATTCCAATAAAACTAGCTTGAGGTCAAGATTGCACCATGTTCAAAATGCTTAAAAGATAGTTGGTCGAACCCCCTTGGTAGTGTCTATTTGAAAAGTTTGGGAAAAACCCATAAAAATGCTTTTATCCTAAGTTTTCCCAGCGCATGTGTTCTCCGCGCTCCAGTTTATGCTTCCTGCACATTTCGACGGTTTTGATCGCGGTGCCCAGATCTATGGTGCACAGAGCATTCTAGACCCCCCCGACCATTCTTCTTTTAATGGAGGGGGGGGGGGGTCTGGAATCAGTAATAAGATTGGCGCACATATGGACGGCTCAGGGACAAACTCTTAAATCAATGGCCCAGATTGGATTCCGGACCCCCCCCATCTGTTCTTCCTTTAATGGAGGGGGGGGGGGGTTCAGAATGAGTGTTAAAGAGCGTGCTTGGATCTACGGCCCAGAAACAGGTGCGCAGATCAATGGCCCACAATAGATTTTGGACCCCACCTGATGTTCTGCTTTTAACCGAGGGGGGGGGGGTCCGGAATGGTTATCTCCCTCTAGCGGGCCCCTTGTCATACGTGGCATCAGTCTATTTTCCCCAAAGTCCCATCACCATCTGCTATCTGACAGCCACCATCACTTATGGACATCATCTTCCACTTGTTACACTTGTTCCTGAGTTATGTCCCATCTCATAACTGTTGTCATTCCCCTACCCCCTTTCACTCTTGACCGACCCCTTATTGCAACTTTTACCTCCAATCCCTAGCCACCACATCACCCGTTCATATTTTTCAGCCACCATCACCTGCCATCTCACCCCCAAGTGGCACGTTGTCCATTTATTACTGGATAACCTATCTGTTATCCAGCTGACCTGTCTCCCACGCCCAACCGACCCCATTTTAAATAAAATTATCGTTTTCCCCTACTTTCGTTGTTCACCCATCGCACCAGAGAAACCCATAGCTTACTCCTTCATTACGCTCTGTCACCTTCATCCACTTTCAGTCGAACTCACTAACTTTGTGTTTTATTGCAGGTACTGTTGCAGAGATGGCGCCAAAGCCAAGACAAGAAGAAGGAGAGGAGAATCCTTTTCTCCCGCCCCCTGTCGACCTGGACAAAATCCCATTGGTCGACAAAGACAGATTGATCGCATATACCAAATGTGATTTTGATTTCTTAGACCTCCAGTCATGGCTCAGGGAGGTTTTCTTGGACCAGAGCGATGAAATTGGACTCTGGGAGTCCAATTTATCCCTTTACCTTTTTCCCCAAATCCACCATTTTCCCGAGTTCACACTTAAATGCCAAGCTCACTATATTCCCGAACAGAGAGCTGTCATATCCTCATCCAGAGACACCCTATTCCTCATCATGCCCGAAGACATAGACCAGATGATGAAAATTCCCCGTGCAGACTCTGCGTCTCCTTTCAACCTGGAAATCCTTACAGAGTTGTATCATAAGATGAATTTTCCCCAGAGAGCTCAAATATTCAAGCTTTTCCTTCCCACCTCCACTCAATTCCCTTCCACAAATCCCCCTTACCTGTCGTCCATGTTCTCCACCAAGGGAAACCATGTCATTTCCTCCCTCTGTGCTCTGTTAGGGTACTATTCTGACCAGTGGGTAGATGAGCCCATTCTGGGTTTTCTATCCATTTTCTCCACTGATGAAAAGCCCACCACACAGTTTGATTTCAGCACCTTCTTGGCCGACAATATTCATGAACAGTTCGTGAATTTTAGCACGGAAGGCATGTTCATATATTCGTCTATACTGGACTACATGTTTGTTTTCTATCAAGCAGATAATTTTAGTTTTTCCATGCAGAAAATGGACGCAGATGGAAGGCCTCAACCAGTCACAGTATGGACCTCTTTGCTGAAGCATAACTCCACATAGTACAACTTCAAAGCATTCATCGATCTGTTCTACCACCCTGTGGTAAGCATGTTGAGCGGCAGGCCCGAGCCTTGAATAAACGACGAAGTCCAGAGAATCTTTCATCTCTCGGACAACACAAAGACCGAGGATTGGTACCTGTATCAAAACCACACCGAGATTAGAGTATTCGGGTGCAACTTGGTACCCTACAAGCTGCCCAAGTATGTGCTGGTAAGAATATTTGTGTTAGAGTATATCAGATAGATCATGAATTCAGATGACATCCATTTTGTATCCTTGAAGAAAAAGCAGCAGCTTAAAATCAAGGGGCAGATTGGCTCCTTCATCTGCAACAGTCATGGCACCGAGGAAGAAGCTGACAGGATGTTGAGAGAGATGAAGTTTTTCTTAAGCTTCCCATGGGATTATGATCCCTGCGGGATCATCTCAGAAATGTAGGTGAAGAACAAAAACATCCTGTACGTTCATGAAGCTAAGCCCGAAATTGAGAAATTCGCCAATCAGACTGTGTGGGTGCCTGACACCTTGGTTGAAGTGGAACAATAGGTTCTCCCAACCACTGTGCCACCAAAAACCACCCCACAGGTCCCTAAGGAAAAAAGGCCTCGACAGGAATCATATCTGCCTATCACGGAGGTGTCATCCGAAGAGTTCCAGTTGTACACCAAGAGGCCTAAGACAATTTCAGTTCCTGGCCATCCGGGGGAGAAAGAAACCCCACCTACCACAGTGGTCAATTCTTTCATCCCACCATTTGGCTCAAGCCTACATAAGGACATCACCCCAGCAGTGCCAAGGAAATCCTCAGACTCCCCACTGGATACTCATCCGGGCAAGACTGGGCCCAAGTTGATCATTTTCGAGAAGTACGAGCTGATTAAGAAAAAGAATAAAACCCTTACCAGCAATACTTACACTCAATTTCAAAAGTAGACATCGACTGCGCAACATATACTCTTGTCTGCATTTGACACAGAAAAGGGCAGGATGCACATGACCTTCCTCCAGGTGAAGGTACCATACCCCAAGGTAATCACAGACTACAAGAGGGCCACCTTCGAATTCTAGACGAAGGACGTGCACCCAATAGATCAGATGGATTTGCACAAGCAGACAGGGTAGATGGTATTCCATACATTGGCGCACGCTTCTGCTTCTGCAGCCAAATTGCAGGTGTCTCTCAACAATCCTCAAATGCAGCTCAAGCTGGAGAAGATATCATCCTTTGCGAAGGACAATAGAATCAAGACTTTGGAGGAGATGGTCCTCAAGATTGGCTATGATCCTTCGAATGTCAAAGCTACAGAGGAGATGATAAAGAAGAAAAATGTAGACATTGCCTCCTTGAGGAAACAACTGAAGCTCCCGCCCACAAAGGACTCACAGGCGAAGGAGATAGCAGAGAAAGAAGGCGAGAAGGATGAAATGCTCAAGATGCTCATGGAGCAGAATGCACAACTCAAATAAATGGAAGCTGAGATGGAGAGATTATTAAAAGAAAAGGAGCAGATGAAGCCAATGGAAGTCATTCCATTGAGTTCCATTCCGATTTCAGGAGAAAGCACAGTAGCAGTAATAACAATCCCATACGCAACACCAGTGACACCACAAGAGGGGACAACCGACCTCGCCAAATCCATGGAAAAGATGAACCTGCAAGAGACAGAAATCAGCAGGCTTAAGAAGGAAGTTGAGAACCTCCAGGAACTCAAAACTTCTTTCCAGACTAGTCTCTCCAAGGAAAAGCAGGTAACTGAGCAGCTCAAGAAGGAGCTAAAACAACTCCAAAAGAAAACAGTGGAAGGGAAGACTTTGGCTGAGGTCAAGGAGAATGTATGGAAAGACATCACAAAGTCCATAAATGAGATATGGCCCATGATCCAAATCATGTTTGAGTAGAATGAGTTGGTCCAGAGGAGAAAACAAGCCATTGAGAAGATCAGAGTAGAATTGGGAGATAGACGAACTCAGGAAAATGATATCATCAAATTCCTCAATTCTAAGACCAGAGAATAACTAGAAGAGTTGAAGATCGAAGATAGAACAGAGACTATCCTTGAGGTCAAAAGAGTTTTGACCAAGAGAGCATTAATGCTTCAACTGGAAGAAAAGGTTTAGACCATGGACCTTGGTGTACAAAAATTCCTCAGCAAGATCGAGGCTCTCCAGAAGAAAGGTCTCCCCGGTCTGAAGGTTATTAATGATAAACTGATGACACTCCCAGATTACAAAAAGAGATCGTCTGAAGTGTCTAAGGACAGTTCAAAGTTTTCTGGCATACACGGGATCATCACTAGCAAAGAATTCCTGGATTCCCTTCAGTTGGACATCAGTATCCAACACGATATTCGATACATATTCCTCACTAAGCCCACATTCGCCAAGTATACGGAAATGGACGAAGTGTATCGAAGAATGCTCAAAGTCACTGTGCCTAGTCATCTCATATGGGAGGAACTCTGCGATCTGCTCGATTAGCAGATGAGCTATCCAAGTCCAGTCACCTGTCCAGTCAGATGAGGTCGTGCAAAGGATTCATCAACGGTCTACCCAGAAATTCCGCGTGCAGTTGCACCAAGTCATCAAGCAGTTTGATTAGTTAAATTAGTTAGGATAAAAATAGAATTAGCATGTCCTGATCAGTTATGACAGGAACGTTTGTAATTTGAGTTATAAATACTTCACCTTTCGAAGTATTGAGGGTTGTTGATATTTACACCCTGACGCTATCCGACTGTACCATTTTTTGAAGAGATCTGCCATTAATAAAAAGGAGGCACTTTTACAGGATTCTTGTGTGTATTCACTGGTGATGTTTATTCTCTAAGTTGAATGTTATTCTTGCTTTGTGGTCATATTTTTTTCTGAAACTAATCTTTAAGTGTAACGAATGTTGCAGGATTTATCTTGGATACCCTTTTTCTGACTCGAAATATTTTAGTGTTTATCTTCTGGTGTTTTCAATTAAGAAATTCTTAAATGCTTCTTAGTTGAATTTATCTTTCTCATCTTTTCTTCTGTTCATCATTTAAGCTACTAAAAGATCCAGTGAGTATATGATCTCTCCTTGTGGAAGTATTCCTTCACGTTTCTGGTTGTATTTCATATTTATTTAAACACAAACCCCATAGCCCAATGGATGTGTAGACTATCTCAACCAATTCAAAAACACTTTGACAACAAAACCTACCTATTTATTTACCTAGACTAACATCTAAAGTTAGAAACAAAGCTAAATCATATAGAGAGATCCCTCTCTGAAGCTGGAAGGGCTAGATCCCAGCTTTAAAAGTGGTTGGATAAAGTTACCTTTGTAGATTTCTTATGTTTCAACCTCTAGGAAATTTACCAAGTGCTAACAAGATTGACATCATCCACTATGAGTCCATTCTTTAGCTGAGGCTTATTGGCTCGGGTCTTCTTTCTTGCTGAGGGTTTCTGTGGAGAAACCTTCCTTTTATTCGATGTCTCAACCTCTATAATGGGATCCTTTGGTGGTGTAACTTCACCATTGTCTTCCTTGTCTCCTTCTTCCCCTCCTTATTTTTGGTTCACTTCATCTCCTCCTCCTCCTCTTGGTGAGTCTGGCCTACTTTCCTCTGAGTCATTATCCTCCTCATCACTTTCTATGTTCTGGAAATCCTCCATTCTCTTCTTTTTCTTTTGTCCATCATGTTCGACCTAGGTGACCAATGGAATTTCAATGATGTCAGGATCAAATATCTTTGCATCTTCCACCAGTACGAGGAAATCTCCTAGCCATTATTTAGTGATATCTGTAATATCCCTAGGTCGAACCCAATTGTAATGTAAATGAAAATGTACTTAAGTTGGTGAGTTGTTTGATATCATTTTTGTATGCACCTTTCATGGAATAGTGCACACATGTACTTCATAGTGAAATGATGAAGTGTGCACATTCTAGGATACCGTACGCGGTATATTAATTTTGCGTGATTGTGAGGCCAACGAGCCTTTGGGTATATGTTACGTTTTATAGGCTAGTGAGCCAGTTATTATAAGCTAGGATGATTATGTTTTGATTAGGCCAGAGAGCCTAGATGTTAAAGGCTAGTGTGCCTATTTTCATATATGTCTCATGATTAATTCAAAATACATCGTTGAACGCAGTCTGACCACGATAAAAGAGATGGGGGACTAAAATCCATTGGTTAGGGAAAGCGAGGGGTCTAAAAGTTAAGTAAAAGGGATAAGCTAGGGAGCTTAAGACAAGAAAGAATATTATATTAATATTTATTAAAGTATAAAAGTATGGATAATTATTTTATCCTAAGTCGTAAAGTTGGGGACAAGTGGTCCAAAGTAGCTCCCAACATGACAAGTGTCAAGTTGGGGACATGCATACAATTTTTTGGGACTTAGTTCATTTTCCCATCTTTTCCATGATCTTTTCCATCATTCTTCCCATCATTCCTACCATCATTCATCTATTATTCCATGACCATTTACACCATGGTGATATACTCGTACCTTCATGTCACTGTACCGGAACCTGTATCCATAGCCATACCTATTTGTGTAGCTGGTTAGCTTGGGAGCTGCACTGAAGAAGCATGTTTTCAGGCCCATGGGATATTCAAGAGGCGGGTTATCAGGTCTATGAGAAATTATCTGTGTGAGAGAATTGTTGGGAATTGATTTCCTAAAGGTGTTGAACTACAACTACAGTTCTCTGAGACTTCCTGTCCGACCTGTTGCTGAAGCCTGGAAAGGGAGTGGGGCAGCCGAAGGACTATTGAGTAGAGAAGGGGCACACTTCTTGGGTGGGATAGGCATGTGGGGAATGAGGGACTGTAGGATATTAGTTTGAGTTGGCACCTGAGACAGAGTCTTTCCTGTTGTCTATGAGCCTTTAGCCTGGTTAGGAATCCCTTTACCCGGGTTGAGTTTAGTCCCAACTCGGGGGTGACTCATTGTTGAGAGTGATGAATAGTGTGGTATAAGACTGGGAGGTTCATGGATGGTCTGCATGCAGTTGGTGACATTCTTAGCAAGATAAGTGCCAATTCTGTGATAAATTTACATGTTGCATTGTTATTTACGTGCTTATTTTTATGGGTTATCATATGTGCGGTTACAACTGTGTTTATTTTTATGGGTATTTACTGTATATGCTGCATGTATATGTTTACTGTTATTTCAATGTGAATCTGTGTATTTACAGATGTATTTGTATGTTTATGTTTTATTTATAATGATTCCGCAAGATTTCTTTGTGTGTATATTGTAATTGCATGTAGTTCGAAAATTTTATGTGGCATAACTCAGTTGGATGTTGGGTATGTTACAATATGTTCTGCAGAGAGAACAATAAGAGTTCTCTGGCATAACATGGCCCGGCATGGATGGTCAAGGACGTTATAATATATTCCATGTATTCATCGATCAACTTATAGTATGACTTCCCATTTGTTGGCAAAGGGGCAGATCCAGGGTTCAATGCTTCAACAACGCACCAAAATAACCCTAACTACTGGCCCTTTCAGCAACACCTGCGAAGTAGATGAAGTCTCACCCAAGGTAGAGGCAGGGGGGCTTGTAGGACTCAGGTGTATACAACAATAGTATGCATTAGTTCTTGAATCTCATTCACATCGCAGATCAAACCCTTGTTACAGAACAACATAGTAATAATCAAGATCTAACACTTCCAGTTACTTAGCACATAACATTGGATCAGATCTAGCATTCATTCACATCATTAAGAACTAATATACAACATCAGATGCATTCATTATACTTAACATCAACAAGACTAAGTAAATAATCACATAATCAACATCAACAACATCGCACAAAGCACATAAACACAGGATATACGTGGTTCACCCCAGTGTGGGGCTACGTCCACCAACTTTTTATTCTTATTCTTTATTATTCTGCTATCTCTGACATGTGTCTTCTCCCGTGCATAGACCCATAGAGCCAAGCCTCACACTAGATAGGTTATTTTCACACAATGCACTAGATCCACCTTCCTCAAAATCAGGTCAAGGCATGGAGCCAACTCCTTGATAGCACAAAGCCTCTTACAATCACTTACACTTAGCTCTGCAAGTCTCACCAAACAGTATGCACAAAATCCAAAAAATGTTCTTCGCACTTAGCAACCTTTACATATTCTTGCACGAAGCCAACTTACACAGCTCTCGCTCTAAGTCTTATATACTTATTTATACATTAAAAAAAGGCCTAATCATGGTTGAACCCATGGGCCAACATCCCATACCCATTACATAAACCCCAAAACCCTTGACTGGGTCCACAAGCCCGCAAAACAAGCGAGATATTGCAATCTCTGCTCCACCTGGGCGCTCCATCTTCGACCAGCTTGTCGAAGTCCCAAAGGTGGTCAAACATGACCAATGTTTCCTCAAAAATTGGTCGAGGGCCAACACTCACATGGTATATGGGTTGATTTCTACCATGACACACCACAACCTGTACATCCAATCACCACCTATGTATAGTACACCCCAATATCCACCGATATATGGAGGGCAATATTATCACCCTCCTCCCCCTTAGCAACAACCATATCCTGTTTCTCCTCCTCTACCCATGAGTGGACCCTCGTCGACACCCATCATACACCCATCTTATCAACCAAGTTCAGGTTCCCCTTCTACCTCAACATATAACCTGAGAAATAGTGAAAGCGCTTTGCCTTCCTATGCACCCTACAGATCGTTGCCACAAAACAATATCTATTTTCCACTTTTTGTTCCTCCACAGTCGATTACTCCTCCACATGGACAACCACATGCTGGTGTTAACTTTTTTCATCCCTCTCCCATTCAGAAACTTCATACTTTTCAACAATTGAATATGGAAAATCCGACCCATTAGTCGAATAATTACAAGAAGAAAGGAAAAATACGAAATAATAATAACCCAGGACCAGGGGTAAATAACCCTCAAAAAAACCAACCTGTTGGGGGCAACCAGAATTGAGATAACCAGAACCCCCAAGGGGGCAATAACAACAAAATCCAAGGGAGGAAAACAAAAACAAACTCTAGACAGACTTGCCTTACACTCTTTGTGGTAAGCATGGAAATTACACTCACCATTGCCCCCAAATTTATGACTTTAAATGGATGAAAGAATCCATGAATGTGCCACGTCCTCTAGTGCTGCCTGCCCCTCAGCAAGACCTACAACAATATTTTCAACAACCACCCCCAACCATGTTGCAAAACCCTATTCCACACCAAGGTGTGGTGAATAACCAAAAGGAGGTACACCCTGCCTCATCAGAAATGGGACAGTATCAAAACCTAGGGACCACCAACCCTCAAACTCTGGAGAATCGCAATTTCCTCCTCACTAACGAAGAATAAATTCTTCTGCAAACACACGATCGTCAGTATAGTGCACCCTTTGAATATACTCCCACCAATTCATAAACAACTCCAACTACATTTAGACAACCCTTGATGATTCAATTCCCTAACCCTGAACCCCCCATTTGTATCCCTCACATTCTGTTACGATGAAATGTCAACAACCCTCAAGTTAGGGTAGCACACAATTACAGTCTGGTCGATGACTTAGCGCAGTCTCATGCATCCATGTCTGTATTGGAGTTCCTCCAAACTTGTCCAACTCAATGTAAATCCTTACTTTCCACCCTTGGGGCAGTTGAACCAACTGATAATAGATTCATTACATTTGATCTAGATAGCGGAGAACCTCCTCTCCCCACTCTGGTATCTTTCCAGATACCAGTCAAGATTCAAAACATCATGATTCATCGGTGTATCATTGATGAAGGTGCATCCACATGCATCATGTCCAAAATCGTGTGGAAAAAAATTGGCTCCCGTGAGCTAGTACCATCCACCATCACTTTAAGAGCTTATGATGGTCGACCATCCTCCCCTAAAGGGATCTTTCAAAATGTCCCCATCAAACTCGAGGGAAAAACCATCCTTATCTACATTGAGTTTATCGACACCCTACCCGATTACAATATCTTGTTTGGACATAGCTACATGTATGATATGAAGGCAATGACCTCTTCTGTGTTTCAAACGATGATGTTCCCCCATAATGGGAAAATCATCACCATCGACGAAATTACACATTATGAGCCTAACCATTCCGTCAACATTGATAACATCTTACCTTTTTTTCACACTAGCTGAAATGCCTATTCACTCATTGATATGGGCCCCAAAATTTTCAAGGACCCATCCTTACTGGGGGCATACCATGGAGAACCACCTCTCAAACACCATTCATCACAAGTGTGTGTCATATATTCTAATGGAACTAACACCAGAGATACCATTCCTCCCACTGAGGCCTCTCCACACCTCAATGCCCCACCAGTTGAATAAATTATACCTCAAGGATTTCCTAAGAACCCTACTACACCACTTATCCCTGATTTCCCCCTGCCCCAGGGGAAAATCCTAGTTTGGGAGACAATCCTCCAATCCATCACTCAAATTCCCTTCTTCTACCCTCCACTAGGAGTACAAGCATTTTAGGTAGCTGTGACGCTTACCCTTCCCAACATGGTGCTAACCATCCTTGTATGGTATCTACACCCTCCCACGATGGTTCCTCAACCATCCTTACCTCCTCAGTCAAAGGGAATCCCAATACAGTTTCCAGTACTAACTCTGACCATGCCACCCTCACCCCTAATATCCAACACTACTGCTACGGCTAGGGGCAGACGAAAAAAGAAAGAGCCCACTGCTCCACTTCCTCCCCTAGTTCAACCTCCTTGCGCACTCTGCGAAAGAGAGGGATACACACTAATCGATGTCCTTCTCTTCTTAAATTACACAATATGATTCAACTCCCTCGAGAAACCACATCGCTCACCACTTCTCCAAGCACATCTAGTACTACCACAACGTCCCACATTACAGGAAGTAAAGGGCCACGAACCAAATTCTCTTGCACCATCTATTCAGAATATGGCCACTGCACTCATCATTTCCCAACTCTACCTCAGTTTCACCGGACACTAACGGAAGTAAGCCAAACCTTTCAGCAAGATCCCTCTCCACAACCACTTCTAGGTACCCACAAAACTGACATTCATTATGTCTCTACCTCAGTCCCCGAATGGATGATATGCCCTTTCTCTCTTTTTGACTCACTTGCTCATTTCACATACCAGTGTCCTATGATCATTGAATACAGGCATCGTCAAGTAATCCTTATTCAAAATCATTCAACCACCTTACCTCATATGATGCAAGTTACTCCCCCTATCCCTTCTCTAGATACTTTCAACATCACCTCCCCTAAACCTGAGTCACTTCCCACCCCTCCATGGTTCATGGATAGAATGTCTGAGGATATTCCCCCAAATCCTCCCAATTATCTAGTTCATTTCCCACAGGAAATATTATCCCCTACCACATTTTACCCCCCACCGTGTTTGTACATTTGGTTTATGTCAAGTGAGCCATCACAACATGGTTGTGATATCCCCTCTTCTTCTTCGCTACTTGAGGACAATCACACTGTGACAGTCACCCATGTCATCTCCATGGATCCCCTATATTCTCACATTTTTCACTATGACGAAGATATCCATGGAATGTGCTCCATCACAGAGAACTTTTTCTCTCATAGGAAGCCTTTGAACTTCCTATCCAAGCCTCCATATGTGCAATCGAAACCAAGGATTTTATTCCATTAGGGCATATATACTGGTTCAACAACCCTATCTCTACCCCTGATACTTTTAAATAAGGCAACATGGCCAATATATCCCCCACTGTCAAAATTGACATTTCCATCAAACTGAGAATCATAGAAGAAATCATCATTGGTGCTGCATGCTCCCCTGAAGAACTCACAACTTACAAATCTCTCTTTCAAGAATACCAAGATATTTTTTCCTAGTCATATATGTAGATTTTTTGAGGTCCTATGAGGCTTCCACCTAAGGTCTGTCCTTGACCTTAGTATGGCTCTAATTTTCAACTGTGTGGTTGTCTTCTCTTTCTATTTTAAGACAACAAACAGTCACCAAACTTTCTGCTCAATATTTTAATGGTTAAGTGCTCTTTTAAGGTTCCCTTGCAAGTGTTTTCTTTACTCAATGTTAGCACATGATTAATAAATTTAAACACATAACACTACCTCTATATATTTGAACCTTAAAATGTTGATCTACACTTCTAAGCATTCATAAATTTGACACAAGTATTTTTGGTTAACATGAAACTGGATAAACCCCCCCCCGGGGAAAACCAGTTTGGGATATATGTCTATATAATGATGATCAAAGAATGAGATACAACAAGTAATACAATACAAAGGAACCTATATACATAGAAATTTCTTCACAAGCCTTTCCACAAGATCTAGTGAGATATGCTCCCAAATTCAGGTGCACCCTCTTCCTTTGCTACTCTCTCCACTAAAATGAAGTGTTCTCCTTCCTCTTTGACCCATTGAAGAAATACCTCCATAGGAATGCTATCTCATGTGCTGCCTCTCCACTAAACCTGTCAGAACTAGCTTCCTCCAAGTGAAACTACTACCAGGTAGCTGTGCATCCATTCTTATGGTGCGCCCTCCTCCTAGCAGATGTGATCACCATCAAATAATTGAGGCCTAATATGGATGCCTCTCTCCATGGAAGAAAGTTCCCAAGCTCTCCTCTCCTAATGCAACTGATCTCATCCTCTTGTTACTCTTCCTTCTCCTCAAGTGAACAAACAAGTGAATGAATCCTCATTTTCCCCTTGCGCCCTCCTTTAGGATGCCTAAGGAAACCTAAGAGAATGGATGGATGAGATCTCACATCTCATCTCTAATCAATGGTTGATATCATCTTATTGTTCCTTTTCCTAAACTTTGCCACCAAGAGGGGAGCAGTGACATGAATGATTGGAACAGTTGCCTCAACTATCTCCCATATCTTGAGGTCCTCTAAGACAAAGATGATATTCTCCTTCGAAGGTGACCAATTGCTAGCCCTGAATATCCTATCCTCCACATGCATCTAAGATACTGACATGTCTATCACATTGTGCTCACTCTGATACTCCAAATGCAAAGGAACGTTTCCTCACTCCTGTCAACACATGTGTGAAAAGAGGCAAGCGAAACCCCAAACTCAATTGTAGTCAGTAGGTGTGAAAAGAGGTCGTACACTACAACCTCACTCCTATCCATGCAGGTGTGAAAAAAATCTGTCCACAAGTGTAAAAAATCAGCCCAACAAATCTTCCCACAACTGTCAACAAACACTGTCAACTAGCTATCCAGAATCTTCCCTGAGCTGTCCAATTGGCACTGAATGAGAGGTAGCTTCAGATCTGAAGTCTACCCATTATTTTGGAATGAAAACTTGCTGTCCAAAACAACCAAAATATTGGATATGAAACCTCACAAAACTACCCACAAAAGTGCTCCAAAATCAGCAAGTCTAAGCCACATTTGGCTTTGATACCATGTAGATTTTTTGAGGTCCTATGAGGCTGCCACCTAAGTTCTGTCCTTGACCTTAGTATGGCTCTAAGTTTCAACTATGTGGATGTCTTCTCTTATTGTTTTAGAACAAAAAACACTCACCAAACTTTCTGCTCAATATTTTAATGGTTAAGTGCTCTTTTAAGGTGCCCTTGCAAGTGTTTTCTTTACTCAATGTTAGCACATGCATAATACATTAAAACACATAAAACTACCTCTAGATATTTGAACTTTAAAATGTTGATCTAGACTTCTAAGCATGCATAAATTTGACATAGGTATTTTTGGTCAACATGACCTTGGATAAATCCCCCTCAGGGAAAACCAGTTTGGGATATATGTCTATATAATGATGATCAAAGCATGAGATACAACAAGTAATATAATACAAAGGAACTTGTATACATAGAAAGCTCTTCACAATCCTTGCCACAAGATCCAGTGATATATCCACCCAAACTTAGGTGTTCCCTCTCCCTTTGCTACTCTCTCCACTGAAATGAAGTTCTCTCCTTTCTCTTTGACCCAATGAAGAAATCCCTCCACATGAATGTGTTCTCCTATTCTGCCTCTCCACTGAACCTGTCAGAACTGGATTCCTCCAAGTGAAACTGCTACTAGGTAGTTGTGCATTCACTCCTATGGTGCACCCTCCTCCTAGCAGATGTGATCACCATCAAATAAATGATGCCTAAGATGGATGCCTCTCTCAATGGAAGAAAGTTCCCAAGCTCTCCTCTCCCAATGCAACTAATATCATCCTCTTGCTCCTCCTCCTTCTCCTCAAGTGAACAAACAAGTGAATGAATCCTCATTTTCCCCTTGCGCCCTCCTTTAGGATGCATAAGGAAACCTAAAAGAATGGATAGATGAGATCTCACATCTCCACTCTAATCAATGGTTGAGACCATCTCACATATATCTCAACTCAAAACCCACTTTCACTTAAGTTTCCATAGTTTCCACTTTATGTCTATTAATTCACCCACATTGTGAATTAATTGTCAAATTTGGCTAAAATGAAAAAAATTCACTTTTGACTTAAATATCCTAAGTCAAAGTGAAATTAGACACAAAGTACATAGTACAAGGGTAATAGTCTCCTCCTTTGTGCTTAGAGGCTCATAAGCACATGGGGACCACTTTCCAAGGTACCCAAATCCCAACAATATACAGAGATGCCCGACCTCAATCCTTCTATAGTCGAGCATTGCATCGACACATGGTCATATGTTGCCCTAGTCCATCAAAAGAAATGCCTACTTCACCCATCCAAAGATGTAGCTATCAAAGCTGAATTTGACAAGTTACACAATGCTAGATTCCTTTACCCCATTGTGTATACCTCATGGTTTTCCAACCCCATCCCTGTTAACAGAAAATAGGGTATTATTCATGTATGCAACAACTTTCACAATCTCAACCATGCTTGTCCCAAAGACAACTTCCCAACCCCTTTCATCAACCAAATTATCGATGATTATGCCAATCACAAGGTATTTTCCTTCATGGATGGGTTCTTTAGCTACAATGAAATCCAAATCCATCTAGCAGATCAGTATAAAACCACTTTAACTACCCCTTGGGGTACTTTTTCTTATCGTGTCATGCCTTTTGGACTAAAAAATGTAGCTTCTATATTCCAACGAACCATGAATTATGTTTTCCATGATCTTTCTTGCATCATCCTCACTTACTTGGATGACCTCACTGCTCGATCTGTACAACCCTACCCAACAAAACTAGAAAATACATAATGTGCAGGAGGATGGGACCACTAACCTGATTCTATCAACTTCTAGATCAGTCTATGTGAGCTCCTGTAATCTTTGAAACTCCTCCAAATACTCTCATTAATTCACTATAGTAGTGGGTACAAATGAGGTGGCATTGTGGGCCCATCAACCATATATAGTCCCTTTTTCCAAACTTCCACACTCAGTTATAGGAGCTCGTAGCCTTTATTTCTCAATCCATCAATAGACACGGGATCAGGGTCTGCCATATACATAGTCACATTCCTTAGGTCACCATCTGTACTCGACCCTAGGGAAGTATTTTTATCACATCATGTCCGGGTACGCATTCTCATGTTCAAAATTATCAAATAATTGTTATATGTTCTTTCTCTTTAGATATTGTTCACGTCGGGTATTCGGTTTTAGTGTGTGCAGGTACTTGATCATCAAAAACTAGCGCAACCCCTTCAGGTATATGATCGACATTGGCATGTAATCACTCCCTCTAAATATCAATTACATCTTCCATTCACACCCTCCGACATTAACCTTTAGGGTCCTTACATTTGGCTTTTCAGTATTGTCACCTCTGCTGCATTTTGGTACTATCACCCAGTAGCACTGTCCCCCACATGGGTTGTCCCATTAATAGTTCCCCTTAGTACTTTGACACTCATGATACTTTCACCCCCTAGGGATGGGAGTCTTGATAGTCTTACTCATTTCCGAGAATAAGACACATACCCCTTCTCATCATATTGCTAGCTTTCCTAAATGGACTCTTAGGCTTGTTGACAGGCGAAATTGACCGTCCATCAACAGAGAGAGTGGAACCGGTCTAGGGTTGTCTAATAACCCAATCCGTTTGGAATGAACCACCCTGACGGGTTTAGCGACTCCGTTAACTGATCTAAGGTCCTAAGAAAACCAAAGAGAAAACTAATCTAAACTAACTAATCTAACTAAAACTAAAAAAACTAAACTAACTAAAACTAAATAAAATTAACTAACTAACTAACAATAAATAAAACGAACTAATCTAACTAATCTAATTAAAACTAACTATTAAACAAACTAACTAATCTAATATTTCTATATATACAAACTTCTAACTGAAATATAACTTATTCACAAAATATACAATATCTACAAAATACAGATTTAAATAAAACCTGGAAAACTAATTTACTTTCTGCCCTAAAACAGAGAAAGATATTTTTGTTGATTTTATGATTTTATGAACAAGAAATAAAACTTACTGAAATTAACCAATCTAATATACTAACTACACATATATCTAACTAAAATACTAACAAATATACTAAACAAATAAACAACTAACAGACCTAGAAAGGCTCCAGATTTGTCCTATGTATGATGACTTCGAAGATGGTCGGAGGAAGGAAACTCGCACCGAATGATCCAGAAGCTTTTCGTAAACGATAACTGCAATTCTCTTTGAATTTGTTTGCAGGACAAACAAGACATAAAAAATCATAACAATTATATGATTTATAAATCTCTGCAATTAGGTAAACCTGTTATGCAAAAACTTATACTTAATAATTCAATTGATGAAGAAGAGAAATCTGTCATTCACAAACTGAATCAAGTAATTGCTATGTTTTTAAATACTAGAAGAAATCAGACATGGATCATATTAATTAATTCGTATCATTTGCAAAAGACCAAGATAGCTAAAGTAGTCATTAATCAAATGCAAATTGATAACATAAACATGAAACAAAAGATTGATATTATGAAAAGCTAAAGTTGTAGCAGAACATCAATTTCTGTCTTAGTCTGTATTAAAATTCCATATCCTTGTTCTCCCACGAATGAGGATGATCCTTATTACAAAAATAATAAGTATTTATAAGTTTTTCCACACGGTAAAACCTCCCTATGGAAGTTATCAAACTGTTTACATAATCTGGGAAGATATTCCCAAGTTATCTAAACTAGGAAATTAAAATGAAACTAAAACATCCAAATATCCTCTAAACTGTCCATCAAATCCCATGCAATTTCAAATTCACCTGAAAAGGACCAAAAATGAACAAATTAGAAGGATCTTTTATTAACAAATGATAGAAAATTTAATTCTATAGACTAGCTACAAAATCATCTGATTCTGTAGCTAGTCTAAATAAAGATACAGAATCAACATTGAAATTAATCGAAAATCTTTTAAGA
The DNA here is from genome assembly GCA_009831015.1 of Picea engelmannii. Taxonomy (NCBI): domain Eukaryota; kingdom Viridiplantae; phylum Streptophyta; class Pinopsida; order Pinales; family Pinaceae; genus Picea; species Picea engelmannii. Next base: position 605,550 of record ML786467.1, on the reverse strand, counting down.
AATTCCATTCAATTGACATCCAATAATTATTTGAGAACGAATCATAAATTGAAATCATTATTCCATTATGAACTCAAACAGGATCCACGTCATTTAACCGAATACAGAGATAGCAATACTCTGTTTTGATTATTGTCATAAGTGGGGTAAATAAAATCATATGTAACAACATCATAATCGTTTCTCAACAAATCGAATCCATATGTTATGAGATCGTTTTGATATTCAGTTGAAAACAAAACAAATCGCAAACACTTCGTTATACTTGTCTCATCAACAGGAGAAATAATCGAATCGAACAGGATTATCACGATAACTGTATAGCAAACGATTTAGACTGTGAGCGAATTCAAACCATAATTGACTCATAACAAAATCGTAACAGGATTTGGTAAAAATAGCAAAGTCAATCAATTCTTTCCAAAACCAATCTAATCCAACAATTGTGAAATCGATTATAATCAAAACAAAATGGCAAGCAAATATTACGCTGCCTTGTCAACGGAAATATGAAGTCAACAAGATCATTTTCCAATCGTTGTGACTGTGTTGGTACAACACATGATTCATGCCACGAATAGATCAATTCAAAGTGGTGTGAAAATTAATTCAAATAAAATCATAGCCGGCTCGAATGATAAGCAATAGAATTCGTAACTTGTTATTGCAAATTGGGTAAATAGTATTGGTCAACTTTGATCAAAATGAAATCATTCCAATCAAGCGAATCACAACTGGGTTTGACCAAATCGTTTTACAATTAAAAACCAGACAGAGCAATACTCATAATCAGTATCCAATTCCTAAAAATGATCAAACTAACAATGATCAATGGATCAATCGGTTGGGTTTAACAATAGTCATTGTTCCATAATTCGGGCGTATTTGCATAAGCTAAAATGAGATCATTGTTTTTATAAAAACAGAGTATTTCTAACCAAATTGAATTGAACAAAGTGATACCCATGATTTGGAAAATCATATAACACATCATATCTTAACAAGTATCGTCCTGAAAACATTTACCAAGCACAACGTCCAAATGATAACGAGATCGAATTAGATCAAAATCGTATTCTAAATTAAGCATAAAAACTTCCTATTGGGAGTGGGCGCAAAATGAATTGAATTGAAAACACACCATTACATTTCGTTATTTCACTCATACAAACTTAGCAAATGAAATCCAAACGAATAACCAAAAAAATCTATGAGCAAATCATATATCAAATCGAAACTCTTTCTATTTTAATCAAAACGAAGCCATGTACAGGATGATCACCGAATGACAAAGGCATTTGGATTAGTGACCAGGCTATTTAAAAACTGAATATAAATCATTATAGAAACCTAGATTATTTACAAAACAAAATGATGTCAGAACCATAGCTGTGTAGCGACGAGGCTGCTTGATTATGCCAGCTTGGAATTTACAATAGTCGTGGCTGATTCCACATTTTTGAATAGAATGGAGCCAGTTGTCTTTTGCTTTTTATCTGTCACTTGGATCTTGACCTTTTAACTGGATAGCAATGCAACCTGGTCTTCCAATGATTGAATCCTTGATTGGAGTATCGGAACATCGATATAATATCGTTCTAACCATGAATTGCATTGGTCACAGGGTGACTGTATGTGTTTAGACAGAGCAGGCGAGGGTTTGGGAAAATGACTGAGGGTTTCAAGAGGCAACTTAATACCTGGGTAGTTAGGGTCGTTCTTTAGGTAGGGGGGTAGGTTTGATACAAAATCATAAGAGGGTTCGGGACATAAACCTTGCGAGTAGGGATACTCGCTGGCCAGAAAACGCTCAATATCAGATTCAGAGTCTTCACTTAGAACTATAGGGTTAGAATCGACAGAGGGTTTTAGTTTGTTTCTGTCCATTCTTGAAATGAGTCGGGCATTCCTTTTCCCTTTGGAATTACCCGTAAGGTTTGCCTTGGGATTTTTTCTCATAGGCTTCTTAATGGCTTCTGCACTCTTAGTTACAGTGTCGGGTAAGTCAACAGGAGGGTCAGTTGGGGGTTTAGGCAGTAGGAGGTGTAAGGGTACAGGCAGTTCAGCCTTGGTTTCAATTACCACAGGTTTATCAACTTGTTCAGGGTCGATGTCCTCAAAGCCATTACGGGTGATGAAAGCCTTCCAAGTATCACCAAGCAAACTCAAATGATAAACAATGATGAGCTTAATAAGCCCATGATGGAACAGGCTGTTGTCAGCCTTGTGCCTTCTATATTTTTTCGACATCTTATACAGGCTCCGATGAAAGTAGAAAGGCATTTTTAGAGGATACCCTATAAAAATCATCAACAGACGCAGGTGGTAAAGGAACACAAGTCCGTATTGACCTTCACAGGTCACGAACTGCTTGACAAGCATCAATAAATCATGCCATCGTGGTTTGAGCATAGATGTGGGCATACCTCTGTCACAAGAGGTGACTTTGTGCGATTGAAACAACAATGTCCATGGCAGTTCCTCGACTTTGCAATTCTTAAACCAACGATGTCCCGAAGGAGGTAACCCCGTAGCTGAGTTGGTAAACTGTTCACCGATCTCTAACTGTATATTGCCTACCTTGGCTTGACATCCATCGAAGGTCATGGCAAACTTTTGTGCTACACAAAGGTTAAAACCCTCAAATTGTTTCATGAAGGTAAGCCATCCACTATCTACCAAATCTTGGTGGGCATTGTCAAACATTAACAGCGCTTGATTGCAATTGGGCTTGACTCACACGAATGGTGCCATGGAGCCGAACACATGGTAAGGGAAGGGTTTGAATTCACCAACGCATACAATAGCAGAGCTACCCGAGCTAACAACAACGAATGAGCAAAAGGGATAAACATTAATGCGAGCATGCGAAGGTGGTGGAGTCTTCCATGCAAAATATTCATTACCCAAGTACAACCGCCAATTTTCATAGCTGTTCACTCCATCATAGTAGTTCAACCATTAAGTCATGTGTACAACCAATGAAATCCAATGTGTATACCAATGCACGCAAGTGTTATACCATAATGTTTTAAAAATCCGACATATAAATCAAAACCCAAAATCAACTATGCGCCAATGTATTAATTCATATAATTAAAAGTTCAACCAAGGTGCCAAAATGATATTCATATAGTCGACAAGCCAAAAGTTATGAAAAGATTATCATAAGGATCATATCATATATAAAAAAAAAAAAATTAATCATAACCCCTATGCATTTTCATATAATCAATGATCAGGCAAGTCACATGAAGTGCAAATCCAAAGGCTAAATGCCTTCAATAAAACCAAGTTATACAATCAATCGAAGTATGAGAACCGATCAAAGGATATTGCCAGTCGTGTAATGATCAATAAAAGGTAAGCGCAATAGGCATAATGACAAAAGAAATATCCACAGTTCAGATAATGATCGAAATGCGACTTTGAAAGATTTAGTTTTCATGATTATAGTCATGAAAACAAAACGAAAACAAGTGTGTAAATGTCGCAAGAAATGAAAATGACGTTAATTTGGAAATTGCGACAAAAAAATTGATGTTTGCAAGACATAGGTGTAGGCAGCTTATAGACGATAGGAAAAAGTGAGTTGGTTGCCAACAATGGCGACACACTGGTAGAAGCAGTTATCTGTGCAAAAGGTACCAATTCAGATTAAGACAGCAAAGATAATTTCAACTCAAAAATAACAACCAGAAAATCGTACAAACATCATCATTAACCATCTTTTCCAGCGCTGTTTCAAAAGATGAAAACTAATAACAATCTTAAGATTAGCAAGTCACGATATTAAAGATAAAATCTCCAATACTGTTGGCATGGCCACTACTGCCAGCAAGCATCCATAGCCTCGATAGGGTTGCCATTTAACCCACTCTGACATCTGTATCCTGTCAAGAAGTTCTAGATCAGAATAAAGGACATTAAAGAGGTTTCTTATATTTTTTGCAGATTTTCATGTACCCGACATTGATTCACTGCTAGAGGGCCTGTTCAATACCCCGATGAAGTTATCTTGGAATCATGCATGCATTTACCCACTACCAACAGACCTGTTCAGTATCCCAGTGGGTTTACAAGCACTTCCCACAGCTCTTATTAATAATTTTATTTTGTTTTTCTTTTATAGATATATAGCTGAGCGGGGTGATGCTGAAAATCTTGATATTTATTTTTTTTGACCTCATCAGAATTTTTTAGCACTGTCCTTTATTTAGCTCCAGAGATGTTTTATTTACAAAACAACTTCCTACAACAGGGAGACATCTTTTGAGTCATTCCTTTATGGAAAAAGGGATAGCGTAAAAAGATAATAGATGATCATGACAATCTTTGCTCAGAGATTGAAATCAGTAAACTTCTTTCAAACAACAAAATTTTCCAACACAGATATCAATTTCAACAATATATCATTGATGTTTGTACAAATTTTCAGAAGTTATTTCAGCGAAGAAATTTTCTTTCGTCTTTATTTGAATAGCTCAGTGTACAGGTATGTATATTTTTCAAAAAACACAAACTAATAAATTCAAATCAAAATAAAAAAACAGAAAGCAAACGAAAAAGAAAACAAAAACAAAAATATATACATAATATACAAGGGTAGTTATCAAGCAAAGTATCTTTTCAGGGCTTGGCCATTCACCGGATAGGTGTCAAGCTACCCTTCGAGATTCTGCAATCGAAAATAACTAGGACCAGACTTTTCAGCAATTAAAAATGGCCCAAGCCATAAGTTTTGAAATTTGGTGTGCTCACCCTTTCCTTCGTGAGGTTTGTCCCATTTTAAGACGAGATCGCCTACTTCAAAATTCCTGTCAGAAGAAGAATTAGAATCGAACCAGCTTTTAACCAATTTTTTATGTTGATCTAACTTACGCTTAGCTTGGGCTCTTTCTTCTTCCAACTTCATCAAAGCGTTAATTCGGCTTTCTAAAGGGGTACAATCTTCTTCTTGGACTTTTTGTGACAACTGAAGTGAAGGAAGAAGAATGTGAGGCGGCATAATTGCTTTTCTGCCATAAACGAGAAAAAAGGGGGAGTTACCTATATCATTTTTTGGCGTTACCCTATCAGCCCACATTGCGTTCAGTAGTGCATTGTGCCAATTCTTGTGATTTTAAACCATTGTTCTCTTGATAATTTTAATCAAGTTCTTGTTTGTTGATTCTGCTAAGTCGTTGCCCTGGGGGTAGTAACTAGCAAAATACTTCATCTTTATTCCTTTCTCCAAAGCGAACTCGCTCATCTCAAGAGAAGAAAAGTATGAAGCATTGTCAAAGACTAGACAATCAGGGATGCTGGAACGAGTGATAATATTCGAGTTTAGAAAAGCGATTACCTGACTAGTGTTAATAGTTCTTAGCGCAACAACTTCAGACCATCGAGTAAAGTAATCTGTGGATGTTACAATATACTTGTGTTTTTGCGAGGATGGAGGGTTAACTGGACCTATGATATCAAGGCCCCATTGCTGGAAAGGAGAATCTACTGAGACGGGTTGCAAGGGAAAGGCTGGTTTTTGTAACCACCCTGATGTTTTCTGACAGATGATACATTTACGACACAAGGCATGGGCGTCCCTAAAAAGTGTGGGCCAGTAGTAACCGGCTCTTAAAAACTTATGAGCAGTGGTGTCACCACCGAAGTGACCACCAGCTTCTCCTACATGCAACTCGAGCAAGAATTTTTCTGCTTCGTCTTTCTCGAGACAGCGCATCAGTATGCCGTCAAAATTTTGACGAAACAATACACCGTTAACCAGATGAAAGGAGGTAGACTTTAGCCTCAACGCTCTTCTCTTGGCAGGGTCAAGGTGACGGGGTGATAACCCATGTTCAAGATAGAATCTAATATCGTCGTACCAGGGACTAACGAGGTTTTGTGTGCAACAAATCAAACTTTGATCGCTTTGTCCTAAGTTTGACGTATCACTATCTTCTTGCTGTCCTGTTTCCAAATAAAAAACCAACTTACACAACCCTTGGCCTCTCACAATCTGAGCTGGGGTGATTTCTAAGTCATACTCTTGCAAGGAGGTGACCCAGTTATCTCTCTTCTCTCCTAACTCCTTCTGCACTAACAAGTTCCTTACGGCAGGGTAGGGGACAATGACTTTCGTCCTTCACTTCAAAAGATAGGACCGAAAATGCTTAACTGCTTTGAAAGTAGCGTAGGCTTTCCGATCAACTGCTGGGTAATTAAGTTCAGCACCTTTGAAATCAGAGCTCATAAAGGCAATGAGTACTTCATTGTTCTCAGAATGCTTCTGAGTTAGGACTGCGGCATAGGAACGGTCAGAGGAAAAAGTATAGAGTGTAAAATCTTGAGAGAAGTCAGGGCTCATGAGAGACAGAGCGTCTATTATGGCCTTATTTATGGCATTAAAATATTGATTTTCTTTGGGTCCCCAGTGATATTGGGTGTCTTTCTTAATCAGGTTTTGTAGAGGCCTAACCATTTCGAGGAAACTGGGGATGAATCTTCTCACAAAATTAATTTGGCCTAAGAAAGACTGCATGGATTTTTTGGATGTAGGAGGGGGAAGTTTAGCGATGACTTGAGTCCTTTCGGGGTCAATAATCATCCCATCACTAGACACAATGAATCCTAGTAATTTACCTTGTTCCACTGCAAATATGGACTTTTTGGGGTTCAAGGAGATGCCATATTTACGACATCGTAGCAGAACGGCTCGTAAGTGAGCTAGATGATTGTCTTTGTTTTTAGAATAAACGTTCACATAATCTAAGAAAACTATGACGTAGTGATTGATTAAGCCTCAAAAAGCAATGTCCATTGCTCTTTGAAAGGTAGCACCAACATTAATCAATCCAAAGGGCATGTTTTGATAAGCATAAGTGCCCCACGGGGTACGGAAGGTAGTTTTGAGTTGGTCTGGTGAAGACATCAGGACTTGGTTGTATCCAGAGAAACCATCTAACAAGGATAGCCTCTCGGAACCAGATACCTGCTGAAGGATATGTTCCATGGGTGGGATAGGATAGTTGTCTTTGTCAGACGCTTTATTGAGGTTTCGGAAATCGACGCAAAGTCGTATTTCCCCATTTTTCTTCCAAACTGGGACAAGGTTGGACACCCATTAAGTGTGCCTAACAGGAAAAATTATTTTATCACTCAGGAGTTTATTCAATTCTTTTTGAACGGTCAGTTCTAGTTTAGGGTGCATCTTCCTCAGTTTCTGTTGGAAGGGTAAGGTTTGGGTCTTCATTGGGATGACATGCTGTATGATATTAGGGTCGAACGTTTTAAGATCATCGTATGTCCATGCAAAGACATCCTTAAATTCTTTAAATAATTTAACAAAAGCAACTTTTTCTTGTCTAGAACATCCCAAGCCTAAGTTAATGCACTGAGGATTTTCACTAGTTCCTAAATTGACTTTTTCATAAGACAACGAGGAACTATTGGTTTTACAATTGACCGTGTTTTTAAATTTATCTTCAAAATTATAAAACTTATCTAATCTAACTATAGATTTGGGTATGGAATTTGCCATGTCTGATAGTGCTTCAGGAGATTTCGGATTAGGTATTACCATAAAATCGTGCAAATTGTCATCGTGCATGCGTTCATCTATTACCGTGTCATAAAAGGTTTCTTCCATATGCAGAAATTTAATGATCTACTGATCATAGTCAAATACTCTCCAGTTTGTGATATTGTCAGGAACAGATGGTCAAAACAATAGCTCGACGGAGAATGAGTCTAGGGACAAGCCTTCTGCAGGAAGAAGTTTAGAGGCTACATTAGCTAATAGATCTGCTTCAGCATTATTTAGTCTAGGAATGGAATTTATATTGAAAGCAGAAAATGTGTTCATTAAACTCCATACCTCAGACTGGTAACTTTTGAGATGCAGGGAAAGATAGTGTATATAATCTCTTACCTGTCTAACCACTATTTCAGAGTCGCCAAATACAACCAGGTTTTGAATGTTCATATCCAGGGCTTTTCTGAGACTTTGCAATAAAGCCTCATATTCTGCAGTATTGTTAGTACATTCAAATTCTAGTCTACAAGCCATTAATGTCTTGTTACCTGCCAGATCGATAATGATGCAGCCTGCTCCAGCTCCTTCTTTAGACTTAGAACCATCGAAATACAGAGACCAAATTTGATTTCCATCGGGCACATGATACTGTTTCATAGAAGCTGTTGGTTGCATATATGCTACGATCTCGGACTGTTGTTCCGGATTGTTGATAGGTGAAGCCTCGGCCATGAAATTGCCGAAGAAGGTGTCCATCCCTTGGACTTCGGGTGAATCAACAAAAGGTGTATATGGTTCATTAGGATCGTTTAAATATGTGACCGTGAACTTAAGGTAACACTCACGATTCACCCTGATCTTGTTAGGCTTACCATTCTCTGGGAGCCATAAGTGAGACCAGTCTGTTGCGAAGTAACCATGTAGATGCTCCGACCAGTCCCTGCTTAAAAACAAACCATACACTTCTGGAATATCCACAACGATTATATCAATAACCTGATGAACCTTAGGGTTAGACGATAATCTAATCAATACATTTTTTAGTTCGCCTATAAATTTAACATTTGTCCGATCAAGTTGTACGATTTTTAAAGTAGATGGTTCCACTTCAGTGTTAATCTTTTGGCAGACAGACCAAGGCATCACATTGGATGACGCTCCTGAGTCCACCATACAATTATGCACATTTCTGTTGAAAATCTCGAAAGTTAAAAGAAATGGAGGTACATTCTTGCGAGTACTAAGAGTAGTAGCTTGTGGCTTCTTACTCACAATTTCTAAGGCTACTTTATCTACATTATTTACATTATTTACATTATTTACAGGGACTATAGGAAGGCTTCCTTTATCTTGAGGATCAAGATTATTTTTAGTGGAAGTCTCCTGTGAAACTTTGCTTTTCACAACCTCGTTACCACTTGAATTACCATTCTTTCCATTCTCTGAAATATTTTGCAACATTTTTTGAAGCAGAAATGGAAACTTCAATAGCTCATAAATAGAAATGTTAGCCCTTAATTTTTTAAGATCTTCAACAACATCATAGTCTAAGTTGGGGTTCACATTACTCTGTTTAGTCTTTGCTTATTTAGATGGATTTGGAGGTGAAGTTGTAGTGTTCTCGGTAGAAGGCTTGTTTGTTGTCTTACTCCTAGTGTTATAAGGGTGAACAGTCTCAAAGTTAGCTTGAAATATGATGTCCGAGAAGTGTCCAAAGATGTTGGGAGAAGACTCTTCTTCTTGAACTGTTTCCTGTTCAACTACCTCCTGAGGGGTCTCAGGGGGCATCAAGTTATCTTGGGCTTCTAGAATTTTTTGAAGGGCACATTGCAAACTTTCTAGATTCAATCCTTCGGGGTTTGGATTAGGTCGGTTGGTAGGAAAAGGCTTTCGAAAATGGGGTTTGTAAGGTCCTTTACTCGAGGAATCTTCTTCGGTTGACCTTTTTATGTCTATAACTTGATTCGACAGTTTTTGAACAACTTTACTCAAATTTTCCAAATCAGAGTTTTCAGGTTGTGTTTTACTTTGAGTAGGTCTGGGGAGAATTTCAATCTTCTTTTTGGAAGAAGAACTAGTTTCAGTTTCGTTGCTAGAAGAGTCCTTAAGACTAAGTATGTCTTTTTCAATTTGGCTGGCCTCCTCGAAGGCCTCTAACAACATGGATTTCTTAGATCGTTTAACCCAAATAGCTATACTTTGATGTAAAGCTTTAGTGTAGTAAGCTATTATAAGACTCTCAGCAGGCATAGAATCTGCAGGGATTCAGTTTTTAAGCGTTAAGAATATTTGATTAAAATCTTTAACTTTTTCTTTTGGGTTCATTATTAAGCTAGAAAGATCCATGACTAAGACTTCCAGAGGCTTACCGTCTCTGAAATTTTCCAAAAAACATGACTCAAACTTTTTCCAAGACACGATGGTATGGGGTTGCTGGGCAAAGTACCACGTCGATGCATTACCCTAAAAAGTATAAGGGAACAACCTACATACAACATCTTCATGTTCAACATTACGGAGTCTGATGGCTAACATAAATTTTTTGATATGATCTTCAGCTATCTCTTTGGAGTCGGGATCAAACTTGGGAATCCATTTCTCCGGGTGTTTAGGTAAAGGGTGTTGGGCTCCAGGTACAGCTACAACATCCTGATCAAGCCAGGGTCTAGCAGGGTTGTTCTGATTTGCCATTGGGTAGTGGGTGTGGAAGGCTGAGAAGGCGAATTGCCTTCGTCTGATGAGGAATCTCCTCTGGAAGATGAAGGAGATGAGGGAGGTGGTGAAGGAGGTATCCCAGATCCTCCTGCAGCAGGATTTGTGATTGGATCTATGGGATTCACAGCAAGGTTAGTGTCACCTAATTGTTCTCTGATATCAGAGAAGTCCAAAGGTTGACCCCACGGATGGTTTGGTTTCCTAAGACAAGCTAAGGCACTGTGTGTTTTTATAAGAGATTGATGGATAATCTCTTGTATGTCACCACCTGTAGGATTAGGGGTTGCTGGCTCAACTGTGATCTGTGGATCATCGGTTGAAGTAGTTGTTGTTTGAAGGGGAATATTATCGTGTGAACGGATTCTAGTCACTATAGGTGAGTGATTAGGGGGGGGAGGAGTCTTGCGACCACCTCGTTCCATTAATTAAATGCAGGCCCTCCTTCTAGCGCCATTTGTTGACGGGCGAAATTGACCGTCCGTCAACTGAGAGAGTGGAACCGGTCTGGGTTTGTCTAATAAACCAAGCCGTTTGGAATGAACCACCCTGACGGGTTTAGCGGCTCCATTAGCCGATCTAAGGTCCTAAGAAAACCAAAGAGAAAACTAATCTAAACTAACCAATCTAACTAAAACTAAACTAACTAAACTAACTAAAACTAAATAAAACTAACTAACTTACTAACAATAAATAAAACGAACTAATCTAACTAATCTAATTAAAACTAACTATTAAACAAACTAACTAATCTACTATTTCTATATATACAAACTTCTAATTGAAATATAACTTATTCACAAAATATACAATATCTACAAAATACAGATTTAAATAAAACCTGGAAAACTCATTTGTTTTCTGCCCTAAGACAGAGAAAGATATTTTTGTTGATTTTATGATTTTATGAACAAGAAATAAAACTTACTGAAATTAAACAATCTAATATACTAACTACACATATATCTAACTAAAATACTAACAAATATACTAAACAAATAAACAACAAACAGACCTGGAAAGGCTCCAGATTTGTCCTGTGTATGATGACTTCGAAGCTGGTCGGAGGAAGGAAACTCGCACCGGATGATCCAGAAGATTTTCGTAAACGATAGTTGCAATTCTCTTTGAATTTGTTTATAGGACAAACAAGACATAAAAAATCATAACAATTATATGATTTATAAATCTCTGCAATTAGGTAAACCTGTTATGCAAAAACTTATGCTTAATAATTCAATTGATGAAGAAGAGAAATCTGTCATTCACAAACTGAATCAAGTAATTGCTATGTTTTTAAATACTGGAAGAAATCAGACATGGATCATATTAATTAATTTGTAACATTTGCAAAAGACTAAGATAGCTAAAGTAGTCATTAATCAAATGCAAATTGATAACATAAACATGAAACAAAAGATTGATATTATGAAAAGCTAAAGTTGTAGCAGAACATCAATTTCTATCTCAGTCTGCATTAAAATTCCATATCCTTGTTCTCCCACGAATGAGGATGATCCTTATTACAAAAATAATAAGTATTTATAAGTTTTTCCATAGGGTAAAACCTCCCTATGGAAGTTATCAAACTGTTTACATAATATGGGAAGATATTCCCAAGTTATCTAAACTAGGAAATTAAAATGAAACTAAAACATCCAAATATCCTCTAAACTGTCCATCAAATCCCATGCAATTTCGAATTCACCTGAAAAGGACCAAAAATGAACAAATTAGAAGGATCTTTTATTAACAAATGATAGAAAATTTAATTCTATAGACTAGCTACAGAATCATATGATTCTGTAGCTAGTCTAAATAAAGATACAGAATCAACATTGAAATTAATCGAAAATCTTTTAAGAAATTCCATTCAATTGACATCCAATAATTATTTGAGAATGAATCATAAATTGAAATCATTATTCCATTATGAACTCAAACAGGATCCACATCATTTAACCGAATACAGAGATAACAATACTCGGTTTCGATTATTGTCATAAGTGGGGTAAATAAAATCATATGTAACAACATCGTAATCGTTTCTCAACAAATCGAATCCATCTGTTATGAGATCGTTTTGATATTCAATTGAAAACAAAACAGATCACAAACACTTCATTATACTTGTCTCATCAACAAGAGAAATAATCGAATCAAACAGGATTATCATGATAACTGTATAGCAAGCGATTTAGACTGCGAGTGAATTCAAACCATAATTGACTCATAACAAAATCGTAACATGATTTAGTAAAAATAGCACAGTCAATCAATTCATTCCAAAACCAATCGAATCCCACAATTGTGAAATCGATTATAATCAAAACAAAATGGCAAGCAAATATTACGCTACCTTGTCAATGGAAATATGAATTCGACAAGATCATTTTCCAATCATTGTGACTGTGTTGGTACAACACATGATTCATGCCACGAATAGATCAATTCAAAGTGGTGTGGAAATTAATTCAAATAAAATCATAGCCGGCTCGAATGATAAGCAATAGAATTCGTAACTTGTTATTTCAAATTGGGTAAATAGTATTGGTTAACTTTGATCAAAACAAAATCATTCCAATCAAGCGAATCACAAGTGGGTTTGACCAATTCGTTTTACAATTAAAAACCAGACAGAGCTATAATCATAATCGGGATCCAATTCCTAAAAATGATCAAACTAACAATGATCAGTGAATCAATCGGTTGGGTTTAACAATAGTCATTGTTCCATAACTCAGGCATATTTGCATAAGCTAAAAAGAGATCATTGTTTTTATAAAAATAGAGTATTTCTAACCAAATTGAATTGAACAGAGTGATACCCATGATTTGAAAAATCATATAACACAACATATCTTAACAAGTATCCTCCGGAAAACATTTACCAATCACAACGTCCAAATGATAACGAGATCGAATCAGATCAAAATCGTATTCTAAATTAAGCATAAAAACTTCCTGTTGGGAGTGGGTGCAAAACAAATTGAATTGAAAACACACCATTACATTTCGTTATTTCACTCAGACAAACTTAGCAAATGAAATCCAAACGAATAACCAAAAAAATCTATGAGCAAATCGTATATCAAATCGAAACTCTTTCTATTTTAATCAAAACGAAGCCATGTACAGGATGATCACTTAATGACAAAGGCATTTGGATGAGTGACCAAGCTATTTAAAAACTAAATACAAATCATTATAGCAACCTAGATTATTTACAAAACAAAACGATGTCAAAACCATACCTGTGTAGCGACGAGGCTGCCTGATTATGCCAGCTTGGAATTTATAACAGCTGTGGCTGATTCCACGTTTTTGAACAGGATGGAGCCGGTTGACTTTTTATTTTTATCTGTCGCTTGGAGCTTGGCCTTTTGACTGGTTAGCAATGCAATATGGTATTCCAATGATTGAATCCTTGATTGGAGTATCGGAACATCGATATAATATCGTTCTAACCATGAATTTCATTGGTCACAGGGTGACTGTGTGGGTTTAGACAGAGAAGGCGAGGGTTTGGGAAAATGACCAAGGGTTTCACGAGGAAACTTAATACCTAGGTAGTTAGGGTCGTTCTTTAGGTAGTGGGGTAGGTTTGATACAAAATCATAAGAGGGTTCGAGACATAAACCTTGCGAGTAGGGATACTCGCTGGCCAGAAAACGCTCAATATCAGAATCAGAGTCTTCACTTAGAACTATAGGGTTAGACTCGGCTGAGGGTTTTAGTTTTTTTCTGGCCATTCGCGAAATGAGTCGGGCAGTCCTTTTCCCTTTGGCATTAGCCATAAGGTTTTCCTTGGGATTTTTTCTCATAGGCTTCTTAATGGATTTTTCACTCTTAGTTACAGTGTCGGGTAAGTCAACAGGAGGGCCGATCGGGGGTTTAGGCTGTAGGAGGTGTAAGGGTACAGGCGGTTCAGCCTTGGTTTCAATTACCACAGGTTTATCAACCTGTATAGGGTCGATGTCCTCAAATCCATTACGGGCGATGAAAGCCTTCCAAGTATCACCAAGCAAACTCAAATGATAAACAATGATGAGCTTAATAAGCCCATGATGGAAAACGATGTTGCTATTTTCAAGCTTTTGTGGTGAGGAGTTTCACATATGTTATTCGGAAAATCCACAGTAGGTATCATTTCGTCGTCGACGTTTCGAATCCGAAACAGGATTCATCATCAGGACTAATCGTCGAGTTTGAGCTAGCTGATCGTCATCAATTAATACTAT
>ML786467.1:538018-591031 GCA_009831015.1 Picea engelmannii | reverse complement strand
TAAATTAAAATAAAGATAGCCGACGCAATTTAAATAATTTTTATTGTCCTGCATTTATAGTATTAATTGATGACGATCAGCTAGCTCAAACTCGACGATTAGTCCTGATGATGAATCCTGTTTCGGATTCGAAACGTCGACGAGGAAAAGGATGTTGTCAGCCTTGTGCCTTCTATATGTTTTCGACATCTTATACAGGCTCCGATGAAAGTAGAAAGGCATGTTTAGAGGATACCCTATAAAAATCATCAGCAGATGTAGGTGGTAAAGGAACACAAGTCCATATCGACCTTCACAGGTCACGAACTGCTTGACAAGCATCAATAAATCGTGTCATCGTGGTTTGAGCATAGATGTGGGTATAACTCTGTCACAAGAGGCGACTTTGAGCGATTGAAACAACAATGTCCATGGCACTTCCTCGACTTTGCAATTCTTAAGCCAACGTTGTCCCAAAGGAGGTAACCCCGTAGCCGAGCTGATAAACTGTTCATCGATCTCTAACTGTATATTGCCTACCTTGGCTCGATAGCCATCGAAGGTCATGGAAAAATGTCATGCTACACAAAGGTTAAAACCCTCAAATCGTTTCATGAAGGTAAGCCATCCACTGTCTGCCAAATCTTGGCGGGCATTGTCAAACATTAACAGGGCTTGATTTCCATTGGGCTCGACTTGCACAACTGGTGCCATGGAGCCGAACACATGGTAAGGGAAGGGTTTGAATTCACCAACGCATACAGGAGCAGAGCTACCCGATCTAACAGCAACGAATGAGCAAAAGGGATAAACATTAATGCGAGCATGCGAAGGTGGTGGAGTTTGCCATGCAAAATATTCATTACCCAAGTACAACCGCCAATTTTCATAGTTGTTCACTCCATAATAGTAGTTCAACCATTAAGTAATGTGTACAACCAATGAAATCCAATGTGTATACCAATGCGTGCAAGTGTTATACCATAATGTTTTAAAAATCCGACATATAAATCAAAACCCAAAATCAACTATGCGCCAATGTATTAATTCATATAATCAAAAGTTCAACCAAGGTGCCAAAATGATATTCATATAGTCGACAAGCCAAAAGTTATGAAAAGATTATCATAAGGATCATATCATATATATAAAAAAAAATTAATCATAACCCCTATGCATTTGCATATAATCAATGATCATGAAAGTCACATGAAGTGCAAATCCAAAGGCTAAATGCCTTCAATAAAACCAAGTTATACAATCAATCGAAGTATGAGAACCGATCAAAGGATATTGCCAGTCATGTAATGATCAATAAAAGGTAAGCACAATAGGCATAATGACAAAAGAAATATCCACAGTTCAGATAATGATCAAAATGAAACTTTGAAATATTAAGTTTTCATGCTTAAAGTCATGAAAACAAAACGAAAACAAGTGTGTAAATGTCGCAAGAAATGAAAATGACGTTAATTTGGAAATTGCGACAAAAAAATTGATGTTTGCAAGACATAGGTGTAGGCAACTTATAGACGATAGGAAAAAGTGAGTTGGTTACCAACAAGGCCATCTCATCTTGGTTTTATTTCACTGCACCCCTGCAATATCATTAACCCTCCATTTCATCCACAATCAGTTTTCCCATCTGCAGATTGTCCTCCATTCATTTCCCTCATATAGAAACCCACCCATGGGCCCCCCACCCTCCACCAATTCCCTTCACAACTTGTGCCCTCGTAGGCAAATCCATATTGCACTAGGGAACCTATTTCTATATCTGTAATGTTGGCCCTCAACCAAGTTTTGAGGAAACACTGGTCGTGTTTGACCATTTTTGGGACTTCAATAGGCTGGTCAAATATGGAGCACCTAGGTGGTGCCAATATTGTGGGATCTCACTCATTTTGTGGGATTGTGGACCCAACAACGGGTTTACTAGGGTTTATGTAACGAGTTATGGGATGTCGAACCATGGGCTTACCCATGATTAGGCCTCTTTGTAAATGTATAAATAAGTATCTAAATGATGTAGGAGGCAATGATGATAGTTGTCTATGTACACCATATGTTGTAAGTGTTAATGTTGGCTTAATGCAAGAGGTTATAATTGGATTTTTGTAGATGGAATGTGTAAAGTGGGGCTTGGTGCTACTAAGGAGTTGGCTCTGTGCCTTGACCTGATTTTGGGAAGGAGGTTATGGTGCACTGCATGCTTATCTCCTATCCTCTACAGAGTTCATCTCTATGGAGTTTTGCACATGAGCAGTAGAATGTAATAATATTGAAGACCAATAAAGAAGAAGAAGATAAGAAGTTGGTGGATGTAGCCCCACACTGGGGTGAACCACATATATCCTGTGTCTTGATGTGCTTCATGCGATGTGATTTATGATGTATGTTGTTTATTTTCTTAGTGTTGTTGTTATAACATATGATGGATGCATCTAGTGTTGATGATTAATGCTTAAAGATGAATGAATTCTATTGTATGGAAATGTTGTTGGACACACCTACCACACTTAGAGGGGGGGTGAATGAGTATGGGGCTATTTTTCCCAAAACTTTCCTCTTGCACAAAAACTCATTAATTAGCATTAAAAATTTATGCATTACCCATTGTTGTCATTTATAACCAGTTAGATGTAGGTACATATCAACAATATATCATCAACAAGTCATCATCACAATGGACACAAAGAACACAAGATGTATGTACAATTTTATTTTCATTTCAGACTACAATCCTTGGGGTTTATCAACAACAACCGAATAGAGTACAACTCTACAAGAGAACCAACTCTATATTCAAGACTTGGCTTACACCCTCAGCACCAACTGAGATGAGGCAACAATCCTCAACAGATATCAATCTGTCAACAGGTACGCGACCTATTAGTAGTGCAACCCACGTGTGAACAAGCTTTGGCTCACTACAAGCCACGTGTGAATGCGACCAGTGTATAATGCTACAAGCGTCCGCTTCTAAGAAACTAGGGTTTTTCTTTTCTTCACATGCTCAGAACTCTTCTGTTTTCCACTGTCCAAACTGACCCATAGCCAGTCACAATACATCCAAGATCTACAATAGCTTGCTCATGCTCCACAACAAATCAATATGAATGCTATCTCAATCATGTATAAACAACAAGTATACCATAGAAATCATGTCACTACTGAATCACAAGAGTGTTTCTCACTCCATCCATCAAATCAACCAAGTTGAGCCACATCATAGAAGCCATACCAAGAATGCCCTAAGAATTGACAACATATCAAACAATAGCATCTATCAAGACAATAATGTAACCATACCAGTGTCTTAGTGATAGATCTGAAGCCATAGAATGCAGATTTGGAACCTGCCTCATCATTCAAGAGCTTGGCACTAGCTCAAACACAAATCTCCATGAGGTTACTCAGTCCATTCTCCCTGTACACAGTCAACCCATGTGTACACTCATCCTATACATAGCCAGCCTACGTTTACATGCACCCTATACATAGATAGCCCACGTGGGCATCAGAAAATAGGGTTTTCTGTGACTCCAAGACTTTCACCGTCAATATCTCTGCCATTTTCGAAACTTCGATGCGTCCATGAGATCCTCCTCTCGCTCTCTTCCTCAGAATAGATCTTCAATCATGCTCAAGAGATCCACACCAATAATATTCTCTCACAAGAATCTCTCCATCAATACTCCAAAAGATATTACCAAGAAGCTCTCCATTGATCCATAAAGGATTCTCATCAAATGTGCATTTTACAAGAGATCCTAGCTTCTTATTTATACTTCCATCTTCTAGGTTACTTAACCCATTTCTAGGTCACTTAACCTATTTTCCTTAATTTAGGGTTAACCACTTTCCATGAATAGAAATTTCTTCAATACTTTATCATTTAAATATTCCTTCTTGATTTTGTCACTTCATTTTATCATTTAAATAATCTTTCTTGATTTTGTCACTTTACTTTATCATTCAAATAATGATGTCTTCTTTTTAAGCACTTTTACTTCTTTGACCTTTTCGGGCTTCAAGCCTTCATATGGGGGTCCTCCAACTTCATAAGGCCATAACTCTCAAACCGTGAGGAGTTATGTGACATTCCACATACCACCGAAAATGGAATGACAAGCACTATCCATCTAGGATAGTTTCACCAACATATTCATTGATCTTCATCTCATTATTCCACATACAAGCATGGGTCCTCCAACCATTCTTCTAGGATAACTCATTCCATAAAGCGTCTTCCCATGAGGGATTTCACCATAAGGGGACCACTTTGGAGTTCATCCATTTGTGAACCTTATCAACCATGATAAGACAATAATGATTCATCTTTGCATCAATTCATCACTGCATCATGTATCAATGACAACTCATTGATCCATCTTCATCAATGCATCATATCAATGATCCATCTTTATCGATTGTTTCCACTTGGACATGTATTATTCTCATCAAGGGCATCATATCAATCAATTACTTGACATCAATCAATGACATCAATCAAACCAAGCTATTTACATATGATCCAACAATCTCCCAAATAATCAAACCATTGGCATCAATGACAACATGATCCAACAATCTCCCCCTTTGGCATTGATGGCAATACCAACATTGATGTCAAATCCAATTACCAATTATTGAATTCAACATGTAGACAAGGCATGCTCTACATCAATAGTCAATGTGACTATCTCTCCACATCAATATCTCTCCATCAATCGACATCAATCACATCAATGTGATTATCTTTTTTTATTATTATACCATTGTGTGATCTCACCATGAGTATACATCAATGTGATTATCTCTCCCCCTTTGAAATCAATGGAAAAAGGCCATTCTCCTCTTGGGGATACTCCCCTTGTCTTGTTGTCGCTGAATAATCTCTCCCCTTTTGAACAAGGGATATCAATCTGATGTAATTATGAAAATACATCGAACATACTCCCCTTGTGACCATCGCTCCTCCTGGAATTAAGCTTCTGTGTTCTTTCTTCAAATATAGGTCTCTTTTCTAGTTATGCATCTGATAAATATCTCCTCCTAGAATCATGGGAAGAAGAATGACTCCCCCTAAGGGTATGTATCCCCCTATCTTCTCTACAAGATGAAAAATATTCTATCATATGATGATCCTTGGACCTGTTCATGCATCAAACTTGTGCCATACCATACATCATGAAACAAAAGATATGTCATTAATGAAATAGAGAGTCATGAACAATATATCCACCAAGTACATCATGTACCAAAATGTTCCCACCATGCACAAAACCCATGTAGATCAACCATGTACATCAACAATGTGCCAAAAGATATCATTCATGAAATGTGTCCACCATATGCCAACATGTGCATCTACCAATATTCCAACATGTGCATCTACCATCCATGAGTGTACCATCATACATCATTACTTGCACCAAGCAAGTATATCAACCATGCATCAATAAGATAAGACTCCCCAATGATGTATAGCATGACTATCAACTACATGTCTCATTGTGTAGCCCATCCACATGCAAAATCCATGCACCATGATATCCAACAATACCATGTGCTTCCAATAATACATCATAAGATATATGAATGAAACTTCAAAAAGTACCAGCCATGTACTCCAATAGATCAACATCAAACCATACTTATGGGTTAGTGCCAGGCACCCAAGATTTATTTTATATCATAACCTTGCGTGATCTCACCATGAAAACCTGCAGAAAACAGTGTCAGAACCTGCAATAAACAATGCCAGACTCTACAGTACATATTTATACCATCACATCAAACTCCAAGCCATGTGCATTGCCTTTTTCCCAAGGCTTTACAATAGACACGTGGCCTACTGCACAAATGAGCGCGTGTGTACGCGACCTATTCAAGGTCAGAACATGTGGACATGTGACTGTCACCACTGTTACCTGCGTGTGCCTTAGTAAATGTCACATTTGAACTTTCCTTCAATCTTTCATTCTGATCTGGCTGCTCTGTCTTCTTCACTCACTTCTGTAGATGACCCTTCTCTTCATAACTTGAGCTCTAAGTATCCATTTTTTCAAAGATGTCTCCCTTTCTTACTTCATTCCTTCTTCTAGCCATGCTATTTGAAGTCCTCATCATGGACTTTCTTCTTGTGTTCCAGCACTCCTGGGATTTGTGGCCAAATCCACTACAACTGTAGCATCTCATAGAGTTACAGTGAACAACAATATGTCCTATTTGATCACATCTCCAACACCTTGTGGTGTTATAGAATCTTCCATTATATCTTCTTTCATAATATCTACATTCAAAATCTTTGTGACCATGTCCATTACATTAATAACAATGCCCATGAAAGATACTTTCATACCTTTGCTTTGGTGTCCCAAAAATGTCTTCTTGATTTCTTCCTTGCTTTGTTCTTTTGAAATTTTCTTTGCCTTGTGCAGATGGTTGTTTTGCAACATTGTCTTCTATCTTTGATGGGCTTACCTCATGCTTCTTTGAGGTGCTTTCTTTAACATGTGTATCTTCTCCTTTGTATCCAAGACCTGATTTATCACATGATGGTCTTTGACTTTCCAAGATATTATCCAAGATTCGTGAGCTATTCAAGATTTTGTTTGACTTTTCCACCATCTTTCTAAGGTCAACAATTTCAGCTTCTAACTTGCAACATGAATCTTCCTTTCCATTTATTTGTATCTTCAATAGTTTCTCTATTCTTTTGGATTCTTCAATTTGGGTCTTGAGATGGACAATAGTTTCAAAACTTTTACTAATCTCATCATCTATATTCATGTCTTCTTTTCCATTTTTTAGTCTTGTGATCTCTTCTTCCTTTTCTTCTAATTTAGAACTCTCTTCTTGTTCTTTGAGCATTCCTTTTAACTTCAATATGTTCCTTTGACTCCTCCTAATAAACTTCTTAGTGTTATCCGAAACATAGTTATAGTGTGTATAAAAATGATCACTCCTATACATATATAAACCCTATTCAATTTCCTTTTTAAGTTTTAATAGATTTCCTTCTATTCGTTTCATGGGATAAATACCATCAAACTTTACACAAACTATATATACATCTTCTTCTTCACTTGTAGAGAAAAAATCATCATCATCATCATTGCATTCAAGGGATTTAGAGTGCTCTTTACCTTCATTTGAAATATCCTCATGATCTTCTTTTTTGCCAATATCAACACATACTTCTTTGCCTTCATTTGAAATGTTTGCAAGATCTTCCTTTGTGCTATTATCACTTGATTCTTTATCTTCACTTGAAATGTTTTCAAAATCACATTTAGAAATAATGCATTCAAGAGTTCTTAATGATTCTTTACCTTTGATTCTTGATGAAGTGGTCTTAAATTTATTCTTTCTCTTCCTTGCTTTGATATGTCTCCTCTAGCTTTAGCCATAGATCCTTGGTAGAAGTGCATTGTCCCATGCTCTCTTTGATAGGGCTTGAGAGCCCACTAAGAATTGTCTTGAGAGCCAATGCATCATTCTTCTTTCCTTCCCTTTGAGTTGCATACTTTGAATTTTTCTTCAACGGAACATACCCACCGATGGTTGCCTTCCAAATAGCTCCTCCCATTGTCTTCAAATACACTCCCATCTCTATTCTCCAAGAAGAATAGTTTTCCTCATCAAGGATTGGAACTTAATCATCCATTTGTGTGTCTATGGATCTCCTTCAAGATTATTAAAGATTCTAGTGAAGTCCTTCTCTGATACCAATTGTTGGACACACCTACCACACTTAGAAGGGGGGTGAATGAGTGTGGGGCTTTTTTTCCCAAAACATCCCTCTTGCACAAAAACTCATTAATTAGAATTCAACATTTATTCATTACCCATTGTTGTCATTTATAACTAGTTAGATGTAGGTACATATCAGCAATATATCATCAACAAGTCATCATCACAATGGACACAAAGAACACAAAATGTATGTACAATTTTCTTTTTATTATGGACTACAATCCTTGGGGTTTATCAACAACAACTGAATAGAGTACAAATATATAAGAGCAACAACTCTATATGCAAGAATCAACTTACACCCTCATCATCAACTGATATGAGGCAACAATCCTAAACCGATATCAATCTGTCAACAGGTACGCGACCTATCAGTAGTGCAGCCCGTGTGTGAACGCACTCTGGCTCACTACAACCCGCATGTGAACGTGACCAATGTATAATGCAACAAGCGTCTGCTTATAAGAAACTAGGGTTTTGCTTTTCTTCACATGCTCATAACTCTTCTGTCTTCCATTGTCCAAACTAACCCACAAACAGTCACAATACATCCAAGCTCTCCAATAGCTTGCTCATGCTCTACAACAAATCAATATGAATGCTATCTCAATCATGTATAAACAACAAGTATACCATAGCAATCATGTCACTACTGAATCACAGGAGTGCTTCTCACTCCATCCATCAAATCAACCAAGTTGAGCCACATCATAGAAGCCATACCAAGAATGCCCTAAGAATTCACAACATATCAAACAATAGAATCTATCAAGACAATAATGTAACCATACCAGTTTCTTAGTGATAGATCTAAGGCCATAGAATGCAGATCTGGAAACTGCCTCATCATCCAAAAGCTTGGCACTACCTCAAACAAAAATATCCATGAGGTTATTCAGTCCACACTCCCTGTACACAGTCAGCCCATATGTACACTCACCCTATACACAACCAACCCACATGTACATGCACCCTATACACAGATAGCCCGCGTGGGATTCATAAAATAGGGTTTTCTGTGACTCCGAGACTTTCACCGTCAAGATCTTTGACATTGTTGAAACTTTGATGCATCCATGAGATCCTCCTCTCACTCTCTTCCTCAGAATAGATCTTCAATAATGCTCAAGAGATCCACACCAATAATATTCTCTCACAAGAAGCTCTCCATCAATACTCCAAAAGATATTACCAAGAAGCTCTCCATTGATCCATAAAGGATTCTCATCAAATGTGCATTTTACAAGAGATCCTAGCTTTTTATTTATACTTTCATCTTCTAGGTCACTTAACCCATTTTTAGGTTACTTAACCCATTTCTAGCTCACTTAACCTATTTTCCTTATTTTAGGGTTAACCACTTTCCATGAATAGAAAGTTATTCAATACTTTATCATTTAAATATTCCTTCTTGATTTTGTCCCTTCATTTTATCATTTAAATAATCTTTCTCGATTTTGTCACTTTACTTTATCATTTAAATAACGATATCTTCTTTTTAAGCACTTTTACTTCTTTGACCTTTTGGGTCTTCAAGCCTTCATATGGGGGTCCTCCAACTTCATAAGGCCATAAATCTCAAACCGTCAGGAGTTATGTGACATTCCACATACCACCGGAAATGGCATGACAAGCACTATCCATCTAGGATAGTTTCACCAACAACTTCATTGATCCTCATCTCATTATTCCACATACAAGCATGGGTCCTCCAACCATTCTACTAGGATAACTCATTCCATAAAGCATCTTCCCGTGAGGGATTTCACCATAAGGGGACCACTTTGGAGTTCATCCATTTGTGCATCTTATCAACCATGATAAGACAATAATGATTCATCTTTGCATCAATTCACCACTGCATCATGTATTAATGACAACTCATTGATCCATCTTCATCAATGCATCATATCAATGATCCATCTTTATTGATTGGTTTCCACTTGGACATATATTATTCTCATCAAGGTCATCATATCAATCAATTACTTGACATCAATCAATGACATCAATCAAACCAAACTATTTACATATGATCCAATAATCTCCCAAATAATCAAACCATTGGCGTCAATGACAAACCATTGGCATCAATGACAACATGATCCAACAAATGCTTGATCTTTATTGTTACTGTGTTGTTTTGTAATAAGGGTTTAATATGCATTGTGAATGAGACTCGTGAATTAATGCATGTTGTTCTCTAAGTGTTCTGCTAAGTGTTGTAATCACAGATCTGTGTACCAACTTGGTTGTAGACACCTTAGTCCTGCAACCCCCCATGCCTCTACCTCAAGTGAGACTTCATATACTTTGCAGGTGTTTCCAAAAGGGCTGGTAGTTAGGGTTTTGTTGGTGCGTTGTTGAAGTCTTGAATCATGGGTCTGCCCCTGTGCCACAAAATGGTTCCATTGCCAACAAATGGTTCTGTTGAACGAATAATGGATTTGGAGCTTCAAGCAATACCTAGCACTCTGTGGAAAGTGCGTGATCAGAGGGATGAAGCTACCAGTAGCGCAGTTGGAAGGATCATGGCACTCACCTCAAAATGTAAGCAATTGAGTGATCATAGTGTGCATACCTATGAACACCTCGCAGAATATCCAGAGCTGAGGAAACTGGAAGAAAAACTATAGGAGGCATAGAAGTAGGCCTCCACCGTCTAGACATAGATGAAGTCACTCACTGCATTTGAGAAAATGAAGAGATCACAGGAGAAACATGTAGTCCAACAAAAAATTATTGCCATCTAGGGAAGAGTCATGAAAGTTACACAGAGAATACAGTTGGTACAAGATGAAGCCTGCATGATTTTTGATGAGATTGAAGGACAAGGATTGCAGCTAGACCAGATGGTTATGACAATGGAACAACGCCTGGAAGGTCCTGTTACAGAGAAACTGATTCAGGAGTTCATTGAGTAGGAGCCCTTGGCAAAGAAACAAGTTGAGGAAGCGCTTGCTAAGATCAAGGCCTTTGAAGGAGCATTGCGTAGATCTGAGTGACTCAGGAAAAGTCACAGGTGAGTGTTGGGGGCCTTTTTTCCCTCAACCAAGTTTTGAAGAAACATTGATCGTGTTTGACCATTTTTGGGACTTCGACAGGCTGGTCAAAGATGGAGTGCCTAGGCAGAGCCAAGATCCTGGGATCTCACTCATTTTGTGGGCTTGTGGACCTAGCAAATGGTTTACTAGGGTTTATGTAACGGGTTATGGGATGTCGGCCCATGGGTTTACCCATGATTAGGAATTTTTGTAAATGTATAAATAAGTAGCTAAGAAATGTAAGAGGTGGTGATGATAGTTGGTTATGTGCACCATATGTTGTAAGTGTTAATGTTGGATTAGTGCAAGAGGTTATAATTGGATTTGTGTAGATGGACTGTGTAAAGTGAGATTTGGTGCTACTAGGGAGTTGGCTCTGTGCCTTGACCTGATTTTGGGAAGGAGGGTTTGGCGCGCTACGTGCAGATCTCCTGTCCTCTACGGAGTTTAGATCTGTGACTTTGTGCACAGGAGTAGTAGAATTTAAGAATATTGAAGACTAAAAAAGAATAAGAAGAGAAGAAGTTGGTGGACGTAGCCCCACACTGGGGTGAACCATGTATATCCTGTGTCTTGATGTGATTCATGGGATGTTATTTATGATGTATGTTGTTTATTTTCTTAGTGTTGTTTTTATAACATATGATGAATGCATCTGGTGTTGATACTTATTGCTTAGAGATGAATGAATGTTATATCTGAGCTAATGATATGTGCTAAGTGATTGGAAGTGTTTGATCTTTATTGTTACTGAATTGTTCTGTAATAAGGGTTTAATATTGGATGTGAATGAGACTCATGAATTAATTCATGTTTTTGTCTAAGTGTTCTTCTAAGTTTTGTAATCACAGATCTATGTCCTATCTTGGTTGTAGACACCTGAGTCCTACAACCCCCCTACCTCTACCTCGGGTGATACTTCATCTGCTTTGCAGGTGTTTCTGAAAGGGCCATTAGTTAGGGTTTTGTTGGTGGGTTGTTGAAGCGTTGAAACCTGGGTTTTCCCCTGTGCCAACATATACACTCATCCCAAATTATTCTTTATGTATTTGGTAATTGTAAAAATCCTTTATTTCTAACATTTACTTAGAATTTTGTCATCACCCTTGACGACCTTCTTTTTCTGGAAAAACAACCCATGTCACCCCTGGTTGGGTAATCCACTCTCCTTTAATCATTCTCACATTGTTCATAAACCCTGAGTATCCCACAGTCCATGTACCCTTGATCTCTGAGTTTGTCGACTTTGTCACACCTCTAGCACAATTTAACCCCATGTTTTGTCATCCCCCTGACACTAGATACAATTTGCGGTTTCTACCAATCATCCTTCAAACATACCCTCAACCAAGGGTAGTCTTGAGTCTCACCACATCTTGACTTCGTTCATGTTCCCTATCAGTTATTGATCTTATATCCACAGATTTCATGAATCCCTTTGCTTCTTGGAGTCGTGTCTCCCTTTATGTCAACATTGTCACTGTTTCTAGCAGAGTGACAATATCTTGAATCTCATTACCTTTACAATGAGGAGTCTCATATGGAAAAAAGAGAACCATCATTTCTCTCTGATTCCATTGACCCCCATAACATTTGACTTCAGAAAAATCTCATGGTACAGTGGGTCTTAATATGCGACTATTGTAGTTGTTTTATACCAGCCAAAGACCTTTGAATTTGTTAGGCCATCAATTCCTATGAGTCATCGACACTTATTACAAAAGTCCTTGCCTCTTTTCAAAGCATGTTCACCATTATAATTTTCATATGTCATTATCAAACCGCCCTGGAGGGTGTTACGGTTATCTACATCAGCATACAACTTCAATTACTTTCTTACATTTTGAGTTACATGACATGAGCATGGGGCATGCCCACCTCATTTGTATACATATTTTCGGTTTCTCCCTAGAGAAATATTTGGGTCCCACAGTTTCCCCTCTCCTTTCAATGGATCACTCTTGCAGTTCCTATCAACACTCTCCATTACAATGGAAATCTCAGTAGAAGAAACATTGATGTATTTTGGCTATACGCATGCTCCTAACCTCACACATCAGGGGGTATCTATTATCACTGAAATTTTATCTGCAACATTGCACGCAAATGGTTACAAAAAAAAAAAAATGTCAAACAACTATTAGTTCACCTACAACACCAAAATTCATTTCCAAAAGGAAAAAACTATACAATTGGGAAACACTTGACATGCACTAACTCACTAAAGGAATCACATGCACAGTGATTGGGCCAAAGAATCTCGTAGAGCACACAATGTGCCACATGCACGACTGTGTAGGAGAAAAGCCACAAACTCTTATGAATAATGCATTTATGGTTCTTGTCGGCCCCTCAACCACTTATGGACTAGCTCCCAACTTGATTTGACCCTCAGATCTAAGATGAATCCGAATAGGGGGCTAGTCAAGGACCAAAGGGTGCCCTAAAGGGCCCCTTGTTCACACTAAGAACCAATTGAATATTTCCTTGAAGACATGCTATAAATGGGGGCCATGGGTGCAATAAGAAATTAAGATTTTCATAGTATTGTTACGCTGCCTTGATCCTCCCTTGAGAATCTTGTTTTCTCCCTGGAACATTCTAACAACATTCCAATAGGGCATTCCACTCACCTCTTGAGGGAATATGCATTGATTTATTCATGATTTTCTTTCTTTTCTACCATTTTAAGAAGATATCTCCATTAGGGAACTCAAGATCCCTCCCAAGGAGGAAGAGGGGACTCACAAGTCCTCATTTATCTGTGGTTTTTTTCCAACTAATATAGTTATCCATTGGTGGCATAATCTTGGTCATTGGTTTTTTGTTTATGGTTCTAAAATGTTCTTATGCATTCTAGTTTTATTTCCTTAGTTGTTTTTAGTTTGTTTACTTGCTTATTTCATGTGTTTGGTTTGTTTAACCCATGCACTAACCTATGTCTTGTCTAGTATGCCTAACTAGGCATGCAAGTGCCCTTTTTTTGCTCACCCAAGTGATAAAATAGACACAACACTGTTGTCAAATCAATTGCAACAATTGTCGATACAACATATTGTGGCCAACCATACCTCAAGTTTGGCTGTCAACCCTACCCAAGCGTCGGACATACACAGTGTGCAGTCAATGAAACCTAAGGCCAACCAACAGCTTGAGGGAAAGAAGAAACAATGGAACAAGAAGGGTAAAGGGGAAAAAAAGGATACTAACAATGCTGGCAGTGGAAAAATGGAGAAGAGAAAGTCGAAGTATCCATGTAATATTTACACGGAAGACCACCCGACTCATTTGTGCCCTCAACTTACTTGAAGAAGCTCATAAGTTATTGACACAAAAACAACCTGTTGTGTTAACGAGCCCATTTTCACATGGGAAAAACATGGCCCAAGCTTCAACCTCATCGAGCACAAAAGGGGGCAATGAGGGACCCACCATGACTACCAATAACAACTCGGTCACGAATATTTACATGATGAATGTTGAGGATAATATAGAGACCAGGGCCCGAGATTAAGGAATGCTAGAATCTATTGAAAAGGGAAAAGAAGCCAAGAACCCACCGAATCCTCTCCATATTGAAAAGATAGCGGGCGAAACGATGTCTCGCATCCCAAAAGGTGCATTTAAAAAGGCTTCTCATAATCCAAATGAGAGGGCTGCCCATAACTACTCCATTGTGGAAGATTTGGAAAAGACCCCTTGCACAATGTCTGAATTGGAAGTCCTCTAGAGTTTCCCTTCACAAAGAAAATATTTGTTATTTGCCTTGGGATCGTCAGAGACTTGTAACCGAGGAGTGATCATTTTTTATCCAACTGACTTGAAATATTGTCTTCCTTACCACGTTGCGTTTTAGATAGTAGTGGCTTATATCGCGAAATATTTTACTCAAAATATTTTTTGTACAATGGTTGATGAGGGTGCCTTGACTTGTGTGATGTCGTTGGCATGTTGGAAATCCATTGGCCAACCCATTTTGTCTTTTTCGTCTACGTTGCTTACGACATTTGATGGTTGTTCATTTAGACCACATGGAATAATTCCTTCTTTCCTCATGCAGTTGGGAGGAAAACCCATGTGTGTCGAAGTTGAAGTTGTCAATGCGCCTCTCGAAAATAGAAAACAACCTGTTGTTAGGTCGGATTTTTACCTATGTGATGCATGCAGTGGTTGCTATGGTTTTACGAGTCTTATGTTTTCCGCACGAGCGTCGGATTATGGCCATTGACCAATTGTACTTATTTCGTCTTAACCATTCATTGGGGGCTTCCATGGTCTAGATTATTGATAATATGGAGCCCAACATTATCAAATTAGGTGTTATTTGTTTTTAGTCATTGATGGGAAATTTTGATTACCCACCGCCTTCTGGTGATGTCAAGATTATATTGGTTGTTCCCGACCAGCCTAGCGATGCAATTTTTCAAGTATCATCATTTTGAATGACTTAATTTAATGATCCATGGACTCTACCTTCCCCATTGACTTTCATGGAGGGGAAAAGGAATCTTGTAATGGCCATGCCCTTGTGCATAGCTGAGGTTGTGTACAATATTGTCTAGCAAACTTCAGCCAACCTCGATTTGACTCCCCTGTAGGAGTTAGATACAGTACTTGAGCCAGTTAAAGCTCGAGTTTATCTTTCCATTGAAAATCATTTAGACCTGGTATTTCCCTCTGAAGAGATGAGTCTCGAGGCATTGAATGGTCTCGATAAACCTTGGGATGATCTACATCACAGATATTACTTTCTTCCCGAGTTAAGGAGAATAGAGGTGGGATAATTTGTTTCAACTGTGAATGGAGATAAGTTTTATCCTATTAATCCTATGACTACACACATAGTTTATGCCAAGGGTAATATGGCAAGTATCACTTCAACGATTCCAATAGATATCTCCAAAACCCCTGGAGTTGTGGAGAATGTTTTCATCAAAGTGAATTTCTCCCTCGAAGAGATTCATACTTATAATGAGTTATTTAAGGAATTTTGTGACATTTTTTCCTGGTCTTGCGAGGAAATGCTAGGAATAGACCCAAGAATCGTCGAGCATGACATAATGTTGTATCCTGATTCCAAGCTGGTCCAACAAAAGATTTTTCCGGTGAATCCTCAAAAAGAGACAACAATTAAGGAAGAAGTAGAAAAAATTCTCAAATTCATTTTTATCTACCTCGTGCAGTTGACAGAATGGGTGTCAAACCTGGTTCCAGTTAACAAGAAACAAGGTATGATTCAGGTGTGCATGGAATTTCGTGATTTGAATAAGTCATGTTCAAAAGATAAGTTTCCCACCCTATTCATGAATCATATTATCGATGAGTGCATAGGGTGCGAGGTCTTTTCATTCATGGATGGTTTCTCAAGATATAACTAGATTTAGATCAAACCCAAGGACCAACATAAAACAACTTTTATTTGTCCTTGGGGAATGTTCTCCTATCATAAGATTCCTTTTGGCCTGAAGAATGATGGAGCCACTCTTCAGCGGGCCATGCCATTTTATTTTCATGACCTTAACATATAGTCGAGGCGTATCTTGATGATCCAGCATCATGCTCTCGCAAGATATATGATCATCCCGCTCATCTTCGACTAATCTTTGAAAGATGTCGATAATATTGGATTTGCTTGAATCCCAACAAGTGTAGTTTTTGCATGATGTTAGGTCATCTCTTAGGATTTATTATTTCAACAACAAGGATCATGGTCAATCCTCTCAAGGTTGATACCCTAGCTTCAAATCTTACAGGGGAAAGCGAAATTTCTTCCGTGTTTTGTCCCGAATTATGCTGAGATAACTAAAGGGTTTATGTGTATCTTGAAAATGGGGGTCCCATTTGGTTGGGATGAAGCCACTCACCGCTCCTTTGAAGCATTGAAATGCACCATGACGTCTGACCTACTTCTCCAACCTACTGATTATAACAAAGACTTTTTGTTGTACTTGGATGCTGCAGAGACAACCATCGACATGGTCTTGGTTCAAGAAGATGATTTTCTCGAAGAACATGTTATATATTACCTTAGCTGAAGTATACTAGTCTATCTCCAAACTTTGAAGTGCCCTGCTTCTTCTTCCCATGATGAGTGTCGACAAATTAACCACTAGGAATGAAATTATCTCATACTCTATGACACTTTGTATCATCGAGGTGTATATTTCATTCTTTGTCGATGCCTTATTCATGAATAAGCATAGCTCATTTTGAATGACTGTCACACTAGAGCATGTGGCGATCATTTTTCTATGTTCGCAACAATCTAAAAGATTCTACGTGTTGGTTACTTATGGCCCTCGTTAATTAATGATTGTGTTGAGGTGGTCAAGAAGTTCCACCCGTGTCATATCTTCTGTCAGAATATCCAGGCACGTCTTGCTCCCATGTTTCCATTCATTGTTGTTGGTCCTTTCACCAAGTGGAGGATTGATTTCACTACATGTCACTCGACCTTAGCCAGGGGGCACCGTTACATCATCGTAGCAGTATACTACTTCACAATGTGGGTCGAGGCTATGCCAACATTTAACAATGATGGTGAAACAATGGATCTTTTCATTTTTAGTGAAATAGTAGCAAGGTTTGACATCCCGAAGGAGATTGTCACTGACCATGGCAGTCACTTCCAAAACAAAATGATGACTGAGTTAATGTCAAATATTGGTTTTAGGAAAGAACATTTGTCGCCTTATTACTCTTAAGTGAATGGCCAGGTTGAAGTTGTGAATAGGTCTCTTAAATTTATTCTTCAGCGTTGTGGGCCTACCAAACATTTGTGAAGACTGCCACTGGTTTTT
Organism: Picea engelmannii; assembly: GCA_009831015.1. Classification (NCBI taxonomy): domain Eukaryota; kingdom Viridiplantae; phylum Streptophyta; class Pinopsida; order Pinales; family Pinaceae; genus Picea; species Picea engelmannii. The sequence goes on along the minus strand of ML786467.1, from coordinate 573,444 downwards.
CACATTTTCAAATCGTATACGGACTAGAAGCAGTATTACCTATTGAGTGTCAGATTCCTTCTTTAAAGTTGGTAGTGGAATTTCTTCTGGACACTTCACTGCTTGAGGAATGCCTACTATATCTCAAGCAACTCGATGAGCATCGCCTTGATGCAGATTTGACCAATGAGGATCATAAGCAACGAGTCAAATGTCAGTACGATCGGTCTGTTCATCCTCATATTTTCTCCGAAGGCGATCTTGTCCTGGTCTATGATCAAGACAAATATGTCCTGGGGGCATGCAAGTTCAAACCCATGTGGTTCAAACCATTCATTGTGAAAGAGGTCTTGAAAAAGGGTGCTTACCGTCTGGTTGATTTTGAAGGAAATTCCTTGGTGGAGCCTAGAAATGGGCTCTACCTCAAGAAGTATTACTCTTAGGTTGGTCACTTGAGTGACTTATTTTACATATGTATAGTTTCTTATACATTTTTTTTCTTTTTTGTTTTGTGGACGTGTATTTATTTACTTCTTCCTTTTCATTGTGGTAGATGTCAAGTGAATTAGACGTGTTTTTTGGGTTCACAAATGATGCTAGATGACACACTTGGAGGCTTGAGTCCATAGCTTGAGTGATTTTCACACCTAGAGGCCAGTTGCTATATTCCAGAGGTATTTGTCTAGGTTATGCTACAAACAATGTCATCGAGTATAGTGAAGTGATATATTTTCTTTTTGATGCTTTGTCACATGGTGTTTCACACCTCCAGGTCTACTTAGATTCTCAATTGGTTGTGTCCCAGTTAAATGGAATCTACCGTGTTTATGATCCTACTTTGCATTGACATTTCCTCATGGTACATCTCTTATAACATTACTTCGATTACATTACGTATATCCATGTTCCTAGGAGATTTAATCATATGACAGATACTCTAGCTAATCACATATTATATTACAATGTTGCACACACATAGAAAGAGAAACACACACATACACATGTACATACATTTGTAAAAGATGTAATCCATAAGACAAATAATATGGAAATATATATATATACACACACACAAACACACAATATATATATATATATATATATATATATATATATATATATATCGAAACATGTCATGAGTAGATAGGTGGGCACGAGTGCCTCAAAAATAATGTTCAGTGTACATCACTGGGATGATGCCCTTAAAAAATACATGTACAAAAGGTTCCCTTGACACATCTACATGTCCATTATATCTAAGCATGGGGCCTATTGGCCCTGCCATAATGCACAATGGTGTTGGCCAAATGTCAGAAAAGATGGACCCACGTCCATGGCACCCCCACTACATGAGGTTGCATGGAAGTCTAGAGATCCTCAATCTCAACCATGGGTATTGTGAAAGTGAGCACAGTGAAGTTGTATTCCACTCATCTCAAAACCCTCTCAGCCTCTCCAGCTGGAGGTCTCCCTATGATTTTCGGTCCCTCAGTTGTTGTTGGTCTTGCCTTTGGTCAAGGACATCGCCGAGTCCTCGTGAAGTCTATTGGGAACACTGGTCCCACATCTTTACACAGAAGATACACAAGATTCAATACTCCATACACATATACAAATGATATATATATAAAATAATTAAAAATTAAATAAAATTAAAAGCTTGTTACCTATCTGACCTCGCTCCTCTTCGAGAGGCATGGGAATGTATGGATCCCTGGAGAAATTGATCCCGGCATAGGGGTAGTCCTCGATCGTAGGAATCTATCATGCCCACCAATCAAAAAACTTGTCATCGAAGGAAACTATGGTCCTCCCTCCCTGCTATCGTGGCAACAATGTTTCCCACCTGCATATTGCTAGGAAGGAGGCCACATGCCCTCGTACAGTCTCTCTGGGACTAAGACTAGGAACCCTCTTGAAGAAGAAGGAACACAAAATTGTACCAAACTTGAAGTTCGTGTTGGTACGCTTGCGACACTCTATTATTTGTCTCTTCATTCACATAAGCAGGTTTGTGATCCAATAAAAAATGTGTGCCTCCTGACACTAAATGACACAGTGCATGTGTACCTGAGAGGCCTGGTGTAGGGCCATAGATCCAGTAATACACCCAATAAGTAACAAGATCACACAAAGATTCAGGATGGTAATATTATCTAATAACCCTAGGACAAACCCAATTGTAAATGTAAATACACATGTACTGAAGTAGGTGATTTGTTTGACATCATTTTTGTATGCACCTTCCATGGTATAGTGCCCGCATGTACTATGCAGTAAAATGATGAAGCGTGCACATTCCAGGATACCGCGTATGATTTTGAGGCCATGGAGCATTTGTTTATATGTTGTGTTTTATAGGCTAGTGATCCAGTTATTATAAGCTAGGAGGCTTATGTTTTGTATTAGGCCAGAGAGCCTAGATGCTAAAGGATAATGAGCCTATTTTTGTATATGTCTCATCATTAATATAATACATCTTTGCACATAGATTGACCACGATAAAAGAGTACGGGGGACTAAACTCCAGTAGTTGGGGAAGGGGAGGGGGGATAAAAGTTAAGGAAAAGGGCTAAGCTAGGGAGCTTAAGCCAAAAATGAATATTATATTAATATTCCTTAAAGTATGAAGTATGGAAAATTATTTTATCCTAAGTTCTAAGGATGGGGACAAGTGGACCAAAGTAGCTCATGTTGGGCTCTAAATATGTCCTAAAAACAACCTTAGTTTAACATTAATTTATCAACCCGAGGATTCATCTTCTATTTCAATAATATCAACAAAGTCTATGTAAATAGCTCGTAGAGGCTAAAATCACATAGTTAAAGAAAATCTAAGTTTATCAACAATCAAGTTCCTCACACATCTATTAAGTTTCTAAAGCTAAGATCTTACTTAACAAAATTGAAATATAATCTACACTGCTTATGAATTGAAGGTATGGATTGAATTGTTGAATTTATCTAATTAAGAGACAAGAATTGAATCTGATATTAAAGGCATGAATTGATGTAATTAAGAAATGAGAATTGAATCTATGCAAACAAGCTGATCTATTAATAACTATTTAATATGCTGGAAAGAAATAAATGAATACTACAAATCAAGAAAGAACAATAATTGAACAACAAATTCTAACTAAGTAAAAAGGAACAACAAACACTAATTTAATGGAAAGGAACATCAAATGCTAATTTAACAGAGAGGAACAACAATTGATAATTTAATTGAAAGGAATAGCATATATGAAAATGAGAGGAACTGTCAAGCAATAAACTACAACAATGAGATCTGGAACAACAATCGATAACATTCAAACCAAAACATCTATCTCTTATAAGAAAACAACAATAAAGCATTAACACACTTGTGCATCTATCTTTAACTATTGCAAAGGAGATTTAAATCATAAAACAAAAATCAAAACTGATACAATTACAGATTGAGACAGTAACTCCTTCAGACTGGGTCCTCAGTCCTTAGAAGCACTGTTACTAGAAACTCAGTATGCAGAAATGGTGAAAATGTTCAAATATTTTATTGATTCCATAGCTGGTACAGCATTTACAAAAACTTCTTGCGTAGAGTGATTCTGAGTTTTGAACACTTGGATGCAATTCTTCTATTCTCCTTTTAGGATCTATTACCCTCTATATATTACAATAATCTGGGTAAATTAAGCCATTTTGAGGATCGAGATATCCTCAGGATTTCTTTACTATTATATAGTTACAAGATAGAAAATCAATCATCTTCAAAACTGCTTTGCACCAAAAGTCCTCAACCTCCAATAGCTTATGCATATTCAAGATCTTATTTGTTATCTCGGGTTTGACAATGTTTATCCATTCCTGTAAAAAAATCAAACAATTCCAATTGTATTTTAGAATCTATTTAATATAACTTAAATAATATCACTAGAAGACATATTAATCATTTTCTATCCTATTTATCCCTAATTAACAAAAAAGTCAATCAAGATTATATCATGAACTGTGGGAATAAGGAGGATATTTGTACCTTTTTCATAGCCCAACATATCCCCCATCTTACCTTCTTGCATGTACTCATGCAAGATGATATCTTACATTTAAAGAAGTGATGTTGTAAGGAGGAAAGGTTGGTTCACCAGGTCTCCTGGACCCGTTATTTCTTTTGAGCTCTCCAAAAGCAGTGTCCTCCCTCTTCTTATTAATTTGATAATCTTTCTGGTAACTTTCTAGAGGAAACCAAATGATAGGGGGATTATATCTACACCCAATCAAAGTAGGTCCTTCCTTCTGGAGCATTTTAGAATACCTTTCCACTCTTTAGGTAGCTGCAAAGAAATTCCTGAAGCCAAAGGGTTCCCTACTTTTGACTTCATTGGAAGATGCATCCCATCTCACTTTGGAAGCAACAAGAGATTATTCTTTGATTTATCTAAAACATATGATGCCCAAAAATATAAAATGCCGATGGATAGGGGCTAAAGAGTCCACCCCCCCCCCTTTTCATGAAGGTTCTATGTCTCATAATGGATGGGGAAGATTTTGGAGTCTCCCCTCTGATCCATAGATCTAGCCTAGTTTCTCTCTTTATAAAATTATTGTGAGATTTTCCCCATCTGACTTGGTTCTTAGTGAAGGAAAGGAATTTCTAAAACTGTATGTCCCCAATAAAGGGACCAGGGTTATCTTTTCTGTCATCTTCCAAAATGAATTTATGGAAGTATAATTCACACAGAAAGTATTGTACCTTCTCTTCCTTCCCTCTAAAACATGAAATAAACTCAAGGATAGTGGTAAATGTAATTGGTTTACTTGCTCTGATTTATTTCACCCTTAACAATAGGTAACATTCTAGAAAGAATAGGGTATAATTGGTAGCAGGAGCTATGCAATTGATTGCATTAGAGTAAACATCACAAATCTCTTTGATTTTCTCCAAAGATTTTTCAAATTGGTTTTGTATTTTATTTATCTTTTCTTGAGCTCTGGTTAACTCAACATAAGTCTCATGCTCTGTTTCCAACATGGATATTAATTTTTTAACAATTTTTTGATGTTTGGTCATAGTAAGCATCTCATCCCTGGTTTGAGTCAGTGTTTTCTCAACTTGTACCAGCTCTTCCTTTAGCCTATCAATGATGGAACTATGTTTCTGAGACTAGGATGCTTGATATTCTTCCATAACACCCATCTCATCTTTGGATTGAGTTAATTCTTGTTGTTCTTGCATCAACTCTACTTCTAGTCTATCAACGATGGCACTATGTTCATGAGACTGAGATGCTTCATTCTCTGTCATAGTCATTATTTCATTTCTATTTTGGACCAGGCTTTGTTGGAACTGCATCAATTCTTCCTCCAATCTCGTAATGGTAGCATCATGCTCAAGAGACTGAGTTTTTTCCTCTGAGGCTGGGGTATCTGTCTGCACTTCAACATCAATTGTTTCTAAAGGAATTACTTCCTCATTCTGAGCTATTGCATCCTCTTATATTATTTCTTCAGGGTATGTCTGTGTCCCCACAGAGTTTGTAGTGATTGCTCCTTTAGGAAGAGGGTTTATTCCTTGGACTCTGGACATTTTTTTCTTTCTTTATTTTATGGGCCTTTTTGGCTTGTTCTAGCTGATTTATTAATTCTTTAATAATTTCCCTGAGTTTTCCAACTTTCTTCTTTAATACTTCAAGCTTTTTAGCTCTTCTCTTCAACAACTTGTTTTCCTTTTTTAGCTTTCTAATTCTCCCATGGATTTTGTATGATTTATGTTTGTGAGGGGTCTCAAGGTGTTCTTCATTTTAGTCAGCAGGTGTTTGTTCCTTTGTTCCTTCCAAGTAATTTTTTTGTTCAATAGGGCTTCTTACCTCAAGATGAGGTTCTTTCTGTGTTGCACCCTCTGGAAATGTCATTTCAACATCAGGAAAGTCTTCAGTAGGTTTTGAAGAAGAGGCTCATTCTTGGTACTCTTCTGGTTTATTTGTGTCTCTGTCAATTGAGGTCCCTAAGCTCCTTAAAACTTGGGCTATTTCTACCTCATATATTTTCAAAAAATGTTCTGTCAGGTTCCCTAATGCTGGATGAGTATCTTCCTGACTATTTCCTTGTGAGGCTTGTTCTGCTTGCTCAATTTCCTGAACATTTTCCTATAATGATTGCTCTTTAATGTCCTAAATTTCTTTAGGTTGTTTCATTGTGTCCTGAATTTCTTTAGTCGTTTCTTGAATTTGTTTGGTCATTTCCTGAATTTCTTCAAGCTGTATTTTTTGTTTGCTTCTCCTTTTCCTCTCAATGGGGGCTTTAGGAGCAATTGTTTCTCTTTTTCTCTTTTTCATCAATGCCTCTTCTTGTGAGGTCTGAGTCTCTGTAGTTTGGATGGGGTCTGCCTTGACTTCAGGTTGAGGAGGTGGAACTTATATTTGGGAAGTGGCCTCCTCTTCATGTGTCTCTTCAATTTCCTATGGTGGGTCTTCATGATATAATTCAGGTTGTTCCAGTTGTAGAGGTCTATTGGCCTCGATAAGATCACCCAAGTTAATTGAGTTTGACTCAAGGCCTTATTTATTATCAGTTTAACTAATCCATGGTGGTTGATGATAGTAACAGGATCCTTGGACTTCTATGTTCTTATGGAAACCTCATGTAACATGGCATTTAGAAAAAATGGTAGATTGATTACTAACCATTGTTTGAGTGCCACTATTAGTTTGAGGTGGCGTGGTCATATTACATCGTATTGTCCATCACAGGTAATGTACCTATGAATTACCCCTGCTAATTATTTCCATGGTTTGTTGAGAGTTCTGGGGTTAAGTCCCTTTTCCTTTTTATCCAATTCCTCTCCAGGGTCTATGAAGGATTCTACAACAACTTTGAGCACTATATATCTTCCTATCCATTGAATGTCTGTGTTAGGGAGATCTATAACCTCTGCTATGATTTATGGAGTAACTGGAATTCATATGTCTCGAACCATGGAGATTTCTCCCTGCAAGTTCTGAAATAATTCAAGCGTGATGTTTGTATCATATCCTTGCAACCGATTGAAGTACTCCGTCCACCCCATATGGTGTAAGATTTCTCTTGCCTGCTCAGTTACTTGTAGTAATGTTGTCTCCCTGCGCACACTTCGGCCACCCATCTTTCTATGAGAAAATGAGAACGAATATCATTCCTGGCTGCAGACTTGGTTAGACCATCTTGGAGGAAATATTACCAAAAATAGAAAATATCATAGAATAGAAAGTGTATAAAAATGTGGGTTTTCCATTTATTACAATCATTAAGATCTTATCAAAAAATGTGCCTAGCATCCACTCCCTCATTAATGTAGAGGTTGACCTCAAACATCAATGTAGGAGAATGTAATGAGTGTAGGTATTTCTGGTGAGAGGTAATAATTATGTTGCCGTTGGTGGGGACCAATCATGTATAATTTTTAAAAAAACATATTTAATAGTAATCATAAACGATAGTCCTCTTTCGTGGGAAATTCAAATTTTTTGTACCTATGCTCAAAATGTTTTAGGGAAAAATAAGCCGAATAAATTAAGTCTGTTCATTTAAAAATATTCCACATATCATAATATTGATAATTTTCCCGAGTTATTGAATATAACCAAAATGATAGCCTTGTTATTGAGTAAAGGAAATTTAGAGACACACAAAAACTTGGTGTTTTTAAGGTAAAATTCCATACCATAGGTAGAGCCACTGCTGCCAGCATGCATCCATAGCCTCGATAGGGTTTCCTGTTAACCCATAGATGAGCCCATATCCTTAATAAATATTTGAATCGTCTTTTCCCAAAAAGACCGATATCCTGGTTTGATAGCCAGATGATGATAATTCCACTCACTAGATTGTAACTTAAGTGAACAAGCCATCTCATGATGAAACCCCTTGTCCTTTGACAATAAAATGTCAAAGGCCATTTCCCTGGTGTGGTAGCCATAGTGGGAATGTCACTTATTTTATTATCCTATGATCATGGTAGGTTGGCTCGTGATGAGATCCCCTATTCTTTATGGGAGAAGTTTATGACTTATATTTATTTGTTTTTATATATTTTCTTTTCTCATCATTCATTTTTTTTTTTTTTAAAGGGAGGCTCATCTACTCCTTAAGAGTAAGGGAAGGCGTAAAGAAGTGTAAGGATGACAAGTAAAAGTGTTATTAAGACTCCTTATTATAATATGGAGGCAAATTATCATTCAAGCATATTTGTATGTGTATAGGGAAAATAAATGAATTATGGTGGTTATAGATTATGAACAAGATTTAAGATATTTCGAAGAAATTAATCCAAAAATAGTTTGATAAGGTATGAGAGATAGTACACAAAATAATGATAGATCGTTGTGATGATAATTAGAAATAATGTTGGTGAAAATTACTTAGTGAAAGTCATACCCCAAAGGAATGGCTAACATTTTAATCAGCATGAAGGAAAGGAATGAAAACAAGGAAAAATGCAGAAGGAAAAACAATTGTTCCTTTTTAGAATGCATAGTGGGACCCGAGATGAAGGAACGAAAATCGTGACAAAGGGGACGGAAATTTATTCGTTCAAATGAACAACAATGATACTCAAAGGAACAACATTCATGTGAAGGGAACAATAATTGTTCCATTCAAATGAACAATAAATATACTCAAAGGAACAACAGTCACGCGAAGGGAACGATAGTTGTTCCGTTCAAATGAACAACAACTACACTCAAAGGAACAACAGTCGCGTGAAGGGAATGACAGTTATTATGTTCAAATGAATAGAAACTACACTCAAAGGAACAACAATCGCAACAGAGGAGTGACATCTGTTAAATTTTTAGCCATCTAATTAGGTAATTTTGGAGACCTCCCATGGGAGTATATTTTTGTTGAATCTAAGGCTGATTAGCCATCAACTAAATTCATTCAATTGTGATGGGTTAGTTTATTTCAGAGTCAAGTATTGGATGGTCTGTTAATGTCATGAGTTCATTATTGTTTCCCGATCACTGCTGCGGGACATGACATATTCTTTTTTCTGTGAAATATAGGGTCCGTGTGACAAGATAAAGAAAGAGTATGAAACAAAAAAGAGTGCTAACTGTGTTCATTACAGTCATCTTCCCTAGTTCTTATTTTCCCAAGTGACTTTCATAAAACTAAAAAAAAAGATAAACTAACAACTCAATTAGATCTACAAAAATATCTATATACAGTATGTACAGTGTGAGCAAAATTCATCATTTATGGAGTTGGAGTGGTTGGGTTACCTTCCCAGCCAGCCAAAATATGAACGGTAGGGTCCTTACTTACTTCCTGGTAGAAAGATTCTTTTGAAGGCAGTTGATGGTAGAGTTGTAGCCAGTGTCCATTGACTAGAAATGGAGATCCATATCTGTCAATGGTACTTAAAGTGACCGTACCATTATCATGAACTTCCTTAATTTCATATGGTCCTAGCCACCGTGTCTGTAATTTTCTAGGAAAATCTTGAAATCTGGAATCATAGAGAAGCGCTCAGTCAACTTTCTTGAATGATTTATTATTGATATGTTTCTCATGCCAGGTCTCTCTCTGTTGCTAAATAACAACTATGCACTCCAAAGAAAACAGGCGTGCTTCATCCAACTCGTTGAGTCACTGAAGGCACTGTTTATGTTCTTTTGTAAGATCCAGTCCAATTTTTTGGGCCATCCTTAGGGTCTTGATCTCAAATTCGATTGGGAAGATGGGTTATTTACCATAGACTAGGTGATAAGGAGAGAATCCAATGGTGTTACGCCATGTTGTGCGATAATCCCATAAGGCACTTGGGAGCTCAGTAGCCCAGTTATGTTGGTTTGTTGAGACAGTCTTTGTCAGGATTGCCTCCGGGACCTTATTGGTGCTTTCTACTTCCCCGTTTTCCTGTGGGTAGTATGGAGAAGTAACTCTGTGCTTAATATGATAATTTTTCAGGGTGGTGGTAATTCTATGAGCTGTGAATTGTGACCCCCCATTAGTGATTACTTCCCTAGGTAGTCCAGAGTGTAAAAATAATTTGAAAGAAATTTGATGACTACTTCTTCTATTGCATTTGGTAAGGCTTTTTCCTCTACCCATTTGGTCATGTAGTCCGTTTCAACTAGAATATAGGCCTTCTAATTTGACTTTAGATTGAAGGGGACAATGAAGTCTAGTGCCCATATATCAAATGGTTTTATGACTACTTGTGCTTTCAAGGGAATTTCATCAGCCTGACCTCGTTTTCCCATCCACAGACAACTGTCACAGGTTTGGACGTATTTCCTCGCATCTCTAAATATTAAGGGCCAATAGTAACCCATCTGTAAAATTTTGTGTCCAGTCCTATGGTCTGCAAAATGCCCACCATAGGGCTCGTCATGCCCTGCCTTCAGTATGTCATAGATTTCATCATCACGTACACATCTGTGGATCTGGAGATCAACTCTTGTGTGGAAGAGATATCCACCGATCCAAGTGACTCGTGCGCTACACTCGACGTTCAATTTTATTTCCCTTGATGATAGATGTGTCGGTAATTTACCCGCTGCCAGATAATTTTCCACATCAGTGTACCAAGGTGGATTTGTAGTAACGACAAACAGATGCGCATCTGGAAATCGATCTTCAACTGTCAAGGAGTCATATTTTTTGGGTATGCGGGACACGAAGTCTGCAACAATATTTTCTCTCCCAGGTCGATCTTTGATGGTGATGTCAAATTTATGTCATAGTAATAACCATCGAGTGACCCATCCATTAGTAATCGATTTATTAGCTAGATATTTAATAGAATAATGATCAATATACAAAATAACTAGATAGCTTGTTATATAATGATGGAATTTATTGATGGAATGTATAATAGCTAAAAATTGTTTTTCTGTTACTGTATAATTAAGTTCAGCTGGAGAAATATTATTACTAATAAAATAAATAGTGTAGGGTTTCTTGTCTTCTTCCTGTCCAAGGACAGTGCCTATGGCAATATCTGATGCATCGGTGGAGATTTGAAATGGTATTTTCCAATTTGGTCCCCTCAACGCTGGTGTTGTCGAGATCAACTTCTTGAGTCCTAAAAACGCCACATCACACTTGTTATAACACTGAAACTCCACATTACCAATCAAAGCATGTAAAGGTGCAACGGTTCTTGCAAAATTTTCCATAAATCTGTGATAGTATCCTAAAGCACCAAGGAAAGTATGTACCTAAGTTTGTGTGTGTGGTGTAGGTAGATTAAAGATTACCTCTATTTTTGCTGGATCTAATCTAATTCCATCTGCATAAATATAATTCCCTAGTACCACACCTTTTGTCATCATCATGTGACATTTTGCGTGGCTTAAACATAACCTAGTAGAAATGCACCATTCTAATACATTTTCCAGATTATTCAGCGCTTGATCGAAGTCGTCGCCATAAGGAGTGAAATCATCCATGTAAACTTCAAGTCCTTCATTGATCAGATCGATAAATATGCTCAGGATGTCCCTTTGGAATGTGGTTGGAGCGTTACATAGTCCAAAGGGAAATAATATGTATGCAAATGTACCCCAGGGGCATGTGAATGTAGTTTTATCTTGATCTTTTGAGGCAATCTGGATCTGATTGTAGCCACTAAAACTGTCTAGGAAAGAAAATAATTTCTTCCCTGCTAAAGTATCCAGGACCTGATCGATGAAAGGTAAGGGGAAGTGGTCCTTTTGAGTGGCTATGTTAAGTTCCTTGTAGTCGACACAAATTCACCATTTCCCATTTTTCTTGGGGATGATCACTAATGGGGAAACCCATTGAATATCTAAGATAGGATATATAAAATATACGTCCAACAGCTTTTGTAATTATTCTTTGACAATATCCCTGAGGTGGGGATTCAATATTCTCTGCGCTTTCGGATAGGTCATGCATCTTTCTCAATATAAATGTGTTGTGTGCAGAGTTGTAGATCAATACCTTTCATGTCAGAATACTCCCAGGGAAAAGATTGTTAGTATTTAGAAAGGACTTGGATCAACTTTTGTTGTTGTTGCTCATCTAAATTGGCATTAATGTTCAGAGACTTCCCTGGTGAAATATAAACGGATTTGTTGTTACAAATGGTGGTAGTCAAGATTTGTTGTTCCATTAAATCTTCCAACGAGTCTCCTTGTGCTTCACAGTCTAGAATAACTTGGAGCATCTGGCACGTTGGGTTACCCATGATGGTTGGGTTGTTAATAAACCCACTGATTACATCATCCTCTAATTGGTTCTTGATTTTGAGAGATTCTTCTAGCGTGAGAGGGGCTCGTAGATACTTTTCTAGATATCATGGTGGTGGAAATTGTGGATATACAAAAGTCAGGATTGGCTTGGTTGGAGGATATAAGATGAGATTTTTTGTGACACCTCCTCTAGCAATTGTCATATTCCCCATTCGACATCCTATGTACACATCTACTTTTGTAAGCCATGGTCTTCCCAGTATCAATGGATTCCCTTCGAGCCCAATTCTTGGGTTGATGATGAGGAAATCTGCTGGATATTCCCAAGATTTGAATGAGATTGATATATCATGTAGTGTGCTGACTGGTCTAACCACTGATCGATCAGCCAATTGTAACACAATCGGGGTGGGTTCAAATTGTCGAAACCTAGGGTGTTGCAGGTTTCCATAGTCAAGATATTGATGGCCACCCCCAAATCAACTATTGTATTTGGAAAAGAACAACCCTGGATCTGAACTATTACTATGGGGTTCCCTGGATCTTCATATTTGACTGGTTCTTGTCTACCTAGAATTAGATTAGACAAGGCTCCTACTACGCAAACTTTTGATGATGAATTTTTAATTTTCCTAGCAGGCTTCCTCCCACATAGTTCCTTGATTGTATTTGCATAAATTGGAATGTCTTTTAGAGCCTGTAAGAGTGGGATATTGACATATAAATTCTTGAGTTCCCCTATAATGTCAAAGTTAGGATACACGACAGATTTTTCTATCATCAATATTTCAGGGAACAGAGGGGAAGGAGTTGCATCCTTATCAGGATCCTGTGACTCAAATGTGTTTCCCCCCTGCTCTATTTCTTTCGTTATTACCATAGTTGAGGGTGTTATTGTTGGTTGTTTGTTATTTTCATTCTCCTTCTCTTGGAAAATTTTACTTTCTTCAGGAGACATTATACGGCCCGATATCAACTGGAGTTTGTTGTACCCTACCGAGTTGGTTTCCCCTTCCCCATTCTCCATAATCTGGATGAGATGAGCCAGTCTATTATTAGGATTTGGGTGGGGTTGGGCTGGTAATTGAGGGCACAATTGAGATTGAGGGTTCTAGGGAAGTTGGAGTGGAGCTTGCAATGTGGGGGTCTGAGGGGCCATCCCCATGGGATGATTATTTATCCCCATGGGACACTGCTAATACTGGTTCCAATTTGGGTTTTGGGCAGTCGTGTTGGGCCATTGTGAAGGGTAGCGGTTGTTATTTGAATTTTTCCAGGATGAGGTGGGGTATTGTGAGTTAGGCCAGGTGGAAATTGTAGTTGGTTGATTCTGCCATATGGGATTTGTAGTGGTTTGGTTCATCCAAGTGGGATTTACAGGTGGGTATTGATGGGGCTGCCAGTTCTGATTAGTAAACGACTGACCCTACCATGTGTTACCGGAATTTTGTTGTTGATTATACTGTACATAGAAGAAAGAGGAGGGGTCTTGGAGTGTATTTGGAGGTCGGGCCCACCATTGACAATGTTGAGCCATCAAATATAATGGTTTTGTTTCCTCTTCCACTTCTCTAAAGACAAATTTCAGTCCAGGGAGTGATGGGAATTGCTCCATCATGTGATCCTTGGCACAAATAGCATAAACACGAACCACATCCAAAGGAAATTACCTTGGACCATGCTTTTTTCTGCTTCTGTTTCAAAATATGGCCAAAGTCTGCTCTTCTTCTGCTTGTTTCTATTTTTCCTACAATACATCCAATTGTGTAGTCAGAGTGCTCATAATATATGTTTTGAAATTTTCTAAGATATTATCAACTTCAGCTCGCGTAACACCCCCGCTGGTAATATTGCTATTTTTGGTGAGGGAAGTCCACATTCCTGATATGGTCCGTGTACTTCCTCGTGAGCATCTGATGCACAATAGAATGATATTATCATAAGTTTCCTGATAAATGTCACCCTTCCCCATTAAATTCAATGTTTCCACCCATTCATCTTTCATTCCTTTTATCAAAGTGGCTTTAAGCACCTCACCTGGTAATGTTCCATAAGGAGACCTTCATAAATTATATTGGAATATTTCAACGTATTCTTCTAACGTATCGTGTTCTTTTGCAGTCATTTGAATTATTTCATATTTTAGGTCCCTGGTCCTACAATAATCCTGGTATTTTGTCAAGAAGGTCTATTTCATCTCATCACATGAGTATATAGTTCTGCCTCCTAATCCCATAAACTAGCATAGAGCTTCTCCTTTCAAAGTGGAGGGGAACAGTTTTAATTTTTGGGGTTCAAAGGTGTAATCATACCCTCTACATAGGACATCAAATTCAAAAAAGAATGCATCTAGGTCTTCTGAGATCAATCCATGGAAGGTTGGTAGGTTTTGTAGGGGGATTTCTTTCATGGGGGCATTGGGGATTGGATCAAATATCAGATATTCCAATGTGGAGGTTTGGGGTCATTGTTGATTTGGTTGTGCCATTTGGTCGAAGATCTGTCAATAATCTTCAGGAATTTATTGGCCTAGGTATTCTTTTGATTGATTACTTGATCCCCTAGGGGATTTGATTGCACTCCCTCTATCTGGTATTTTGAGTATTCCTTCTTATTTTACAGGAGATTCAGGGTCATGGGGTGGTGATGGGTCTTCCTTGGAAACCTCGCTAGTTTCTCCTTATCCTTCCTCCATATTACGAGAATTTACCTCTTCTAAAGGGTTGAGGGGTGGAATATCTGTGCTTTGAAATATTTTCTTAGTCCCTTCAGTTTTTCTATGAATATAAGTGTGGGTTGTAGTTGGTGAAACTTCTACCTGAGGGATTCAGGTAGATCCTTTCCTAGGTCCAACTGAATCTTTAGATTCATCTTTTTAGATGATGTCATCTATGAAGGTTCTTCTCCCAGGGAGCACCGAGCCCTGGGATTTGGTATTTTTTGGTGGGGGTTTTGGTTTTTCAAGATCTTTCTTCTTAGTCATACACACTTCATGCAAAAAGAAATTCAAAAGAAACACCTATATAACCTCTTAAGTGTCAACTGGAGGTAAGCGTTGGCATGAGAATCTTACCTTCCGTCTTCAATACTTGGTCCTCCAGAGACACAATGCTACCTTTGACATTCTCCTCAGAAACGAAGGCAAAATGTTGGGCTCTAAAGATGTCCTAAAAACAACCTTAGTTTAACATTAATTTATCAACCCAAGGATTTGTCTTCTATTTCAAGAATATCAACAAAGACTATGCAGATAGCTCATAGAGGATAAAATTGTGTAGTTAAAGAAAATTTGATTTTATCAATAATCAAGTTCCTCACACATCTATTAAGTTTCTAAAGATAAGATCTTACTGAACATAATTGAAATCTAATCTACACTGCTTATGAATTGAAGGTATGAATTGAATTGTTTAATTGATCTAATTATGAGACAAGAATTGAATATGATATTAAATGCATGAATTGATCTAATTAAGAAATGAGAATTGAATCTATGAAAACAAGTTGATGTATTGATAACTATATAATATGCTAGAAAGAAATAATTGAATACTATAAATTGAGAAAGAACAATAATTGAACAACAAATGCTAACTAAGTAAAATTGAACAAGAAATGCTAATTTAACAGAAAGGAACAGTAATTGCTAATTTAATTGAAAGGAACACCATATGTGAAAATGAGAGGAACTGTCAAGTAGTAAACTACAACAATGAGATCTCGAGCAACAATCAATAACATTCAAACCAAAACATCTATCACTTATAAGAAAACAACAATAAAGCATTAACACACTTGTGCATCTATCTTTAACTATTGCAAAGGATATTTAAATCATTAAACAAAAATCAACACTGATACAATTACAGATTGAGACAGTAACTCCTTCAGACTAAGCCCTCGGTCCTTAGAAGCACTGCTACTAGAAACTCAGTATGTAGAAATGGTGAAAACGTTCAAATCTTTTATTGATTCCATAGTTGGTACAACATTTAGAAAAATTGCTTGTTCAAAGCGATTCTGAGTTTTGAATACTTGGATGAAATTATTCTATTCTCCCTTTAGGATCTATTACCCTCTATATATTACAATAATCTGGGTAAATTAATCCACCCAAGGATTAAGAGATCCTCAGGATTTATTTACCATTATAAAGTTACAAGATAGAAAATCAGTCATCTTCAAAACTGCTTTGTGCCAAAAGTCCTCAACCTCCAATAGCTTATGAATCTTCAAGATCTTCTTTGCTATCTCAGGTTTGACAATGTTTATCCATTCCTATAACAAAATCAAACAATTCCAATCATATTTTAGAATCTATTTAATATAACTTCAATAATATCACTAGAAGACATATTAATCATTTTCTATCCTATTTATCCCTAATTAATAGAAAAGTCAATCAAGATTATATAATGAACTATGGGAATAAGGAGGATATTTTTACCTTTTTCATAACCCAACAAATCCCAACATGACAAGTGTCAATTTGGGAACATGAATACATATAGTTTGGACTTATTTCATTTTCCAATCATTCAGTCATACATTCAATCATTCCATGATCTTTCACTCACTCAGTGAGTTTTCCTCCATACCTTCCTGTCACTGTACCTGAACCTGTATCCATACCCATACATGTTTGTGTGCCTGGTTAGCTTGGGATATGGAATGAAGAAGTGGGTTGTCAGGCCTATGGGATATTGAAGAGGCAGGTTGCCAGGCCTGTGAGAAATCTCTCAAGGTGAGAGAATTGCTGGGAATTGATTTTTGAAGGTGCTAAACTACAACTACATGGCCCTGAGACTTCATGTCTGACATATTGTTGAAGCTCGGAAAGGAAGTGGGGAAGTCAAAATACTATTGAGTAGAGAAGGGGCACACTTCCTCGGGTGGGACAACCATGTGGGGAATGAGGGACTGTAGGTTGTTAGTTTGAGTTGGCACCTGTGACATAGTCTTTTCTGTTGTCTGTGATACATCATCCTGGTTAGGAATCTCTTTACCTAGGTGGAGTTTAGTCCCATATCGGTGTGAACCACTGCTAAGAGTGATGATCATTGTGGTCTATGTCTCGGAGGTTTGTGGAAGGTCTGCACGCAGTTGGTGATATTCTTACCAAGATAAGTGTCAATTGTGTGTTAATTTATATGCTGCATTATTATTTATGTGTTATATTTATGGGCATCTCATGTCTATGTTGCATGTATATGATGACTATCATTTCCGTATGAATCTTTCCATTTACAGTATGTATTTATCTATTTACATTTTATATATAAATTTCCACAAGAGTTCTTTGTGTATATGTTTTAATTTCATGCAGTTCAAAAAATTTATGTGGCATAGCTCAGTTGGATGCTCGATATGTTACAGTATGATGAGTAGAGAATGAAATCATTTTTTGGAGTAGCATGGAATGACCTGGGTGGGAGGGGATATTACAATATGGTATCATAGCTTCAGTCTTCAACACTATGCCTAGATGGGTTGAGCAAGTTGAGTTGAAGCGAAATTTCACAGAGGATTGATTTCGAAGTGGCCAAATCTCAAGTTATAGAGCTTCCATGGTAAAAATTAGAAGTGATTGTGTGGAATTGGGAAAAAAATCTCAATTTATGTTGTTAAATTCATGGGCAAATTGATAAATTCGGCCAAGTAGTAAGATATTATTGATTTAATATATGTTCTAGCAAATTCAGACCTACAATTGGTCGAATTTGAAGTTGTAGTGAAGCCATGACAGATGGAGCGAGATTAGTAATTAGAATTCTCAATTTGTGAATTGAGTTTGGGAAAAATTCGTTCCAGAAATGTCAAACCACAACGAATTGTTGTTTCATAGGTTGAACTGGTGTTATAGGGGTGAAATTGAACAAATTTCATAGTTGCAGAATGTGAATGGTAAAAATTCGGGAAAAAGTTAGGGAAAAACCCCAATTTCTGTAATGGAATTCACGAGGAATTGATGTGCCTAAAAATGAATGTGCGGAGGTGGGTGCACTAAAAATGAATGATGCATAGTGAAAATCTTGTGATATGCAAAAAATATTGGCGTGCGGGAACGTACGCTAAAATTTGGCGCTGCACGGAAAAATATTCGTGTGTGGGTGCACGTGCTAAAATTTAGCGATGCACGGAAAAATATTGGCGTGCGGGTGCCCACGCTAAATATAACATTGCACAGTTTGGATTGAGTGATGCATACGTAATAGTGGCGTGCATTGTGAACATGCATAATAATGGCACACGTGGTGTGCACAGTCTTGACATAGTGCAAAGGAAGTTTGTTGGGGCGCACACAATACGGGTATATGTTGTCGCTCGACAATTTAGTTAATGGTGCACACAGAGTATTGGTGCACAGTGGGCGTGTACTAAAGTTTGGCATGGTGTAGCACGTAGAGTTAAATGCGTGAACAATATTAGCGTGCGATACAAAAATTGCGCGCAACAGGTATTAGTGCTTGAACCAAAATTGTGCGCGGTGGATATTGATTCGCGACACAAAAGTAGTGTGCACCAGTTATTGTCCTAACAGAGAAGTGATGCACGATATTTATAGATGAGCTGAGCATGAATTACCTTGTGGTGTTTATATGCATTCTAAATATGGGTGCACAGGTTTAAATCTATGCATGCGAAGTTGTTTGGATGGTAAACAACAACATAAAACCAGGGAATTTCCAGGACATTTTATACTTTTTGAACGTCATCTTTTTGCAACGTGTTTTTGAGGCCCTTAATAGTGTTTTTAGGTACTCAAAAACCATGAGAAAAGTGTGTACCAAGGTACACACTATCTCTACATCTCAAATGAAATATCCCAGAGAGAGATTTCTAATGGTGTAAACCGTTCGTCAAACAGAGATTTTATGAGAAAGTTACAGGACAAACAATGGAGGGTAAATTTTAAGACCCAACTAACTTCGAAGAGCCATAAATTTCTGCTCCAGAATCAGATTGAGGTGTAGGAGTAGTCAATGGAAAGATATTGAACCATAGAAGACAGTCCCAGAGCTGAATTAAAAATTTGGGCATGCTAAAAATGTTAATATGGAAAATAAGTTACCTGTAGCATTCGAGACCAAAAACACAAATTGGCTTAGAACTTCAACAGGTTGTAACTAGCAACCCATAACCCAGAAAGAGGTGAAAATTGGAAATTCTATCCAAAATATGTATATGAAGAAACCCAAATTATATCCTATGAAAAATTCAATGTATTAGGTGCAAAAATTCATAAGTACAGCGCAAAGTTGCACCACATTGAAGTGTGAATAGAAAAATTAATGGGCAATTTTCAAATAACCATAACTTTCTACTCAAGACTCATAATTGAGCATGGGAGTAGGCGTTGGAAAGTTGTTGGATAGTAGAATATAAATACTAACTGAAAATTGATCTAGGCATTCAATTTTCCATAAAATTAGAAGAAATAATTTATGATATATTATTGAACTAGAATGGTTCATATTTTCATGAAATTGTTGAAACAGTTAGCCTGATAAATTTTTGTTGACTGCACATTTTGAAGAGTTAAAAACAACTAGATCATATCAGGGTCAACATAGAGTCTAGGGGAATGGAATATTCACAGGGTGTTGGCATGTTCACAGGAATAATGTGCTTGTCATTAATGTCAAGAACACACAGGAAGGAGAAGCTCAGGAGGAGAAGCGACAGTGATCGTTGGATCACCCATTCTGAATTTCCGATGGCCATCAGATCTGAATTTAGACAGGAGGAGTGAACAGATGGAGGATCTCAAGCGTTAGATCTGAGCATGAGAATCGAACGTCATTGGATCTAGGATAACTTGCACGATAATTAAATTTCAACTTGAAGCAGACTTACGATGTCCCGAAAATAGGAGGACCGTCCATCATCGGGCAGGACACGTGGCTACAGTTCAAAATTTCGCTGACTGGAAAGTCAAAGGAAGGAAGATCTCTAACCTTCCAACTCGCAATAAGATCTGGTTCGTCGGATCTATATTAATCACGAAGGACCAACAACCGTTAGATCTAGTGAAGCTACAAGGCGGATAAGACTAGGAGTCATCCAAATATCCAAAACTATGAAGGAATCCTGGACATCCATCGAGGATAGTCATGGGTCATTGGATCCATTGGACACATTTCAAAATATTGTCATTTCTCTGACTGGAAATTCAAATGCACGAGGTTCTCTATTCCTCCAACTCATGAAATGTGAAATGGTGAAATGATCTGAGCCGTCGAATCGAAGAGAAATCTAGTCCATCGATCCAAGAAGGACACGTGGCGAAAGATCATCTCTTCGCTGACTGGAAAGTCAAAGGAACAAGGTTTTCTAAACTCTCAAATTCGCAATATGTGAAATCATGAAATAATCTTAGCCATTGGATCAACGATGAATCTAGGCCATCAGATCCAGGAGGTAGTTCATCATAGACCATGTTAGAAAGGACAGGTGGTAGTCTACGTCATCAAGGACACGTGGCGCAATCATACAAGGAAAAGTGTCAAGTTTACTTGACATTTCAAGCCACTGGAAATCACAATTTTGAGTGACACGTGGAAGCCACTCAGCCTAGGACACGTCCTTGAGTGACGCAAGAATTACATCACTCCTGGAGTTTAGTTTTGGGAGTTTTAGCATCAATACTCCCCCAAAGTCCCGAAAGATAAAGTTCCAGGATGAAGGATAACCTTTTGATCACCATGGATCGTGTGTCATTGATCTGAAGAGAGAAACACTCAAATGACTAGCCAATGTTCATATCTCATGGTCACATCATCGAGAGATGGAGAGAAGAGCTAGAGATTCCAAACTCCTTTTAGGAGATCATGACTTGGAGAGTTGAGATGCCTCATCCCCAAATCCCTGAAAGATGAAGTTCCAGAATGAAGGATAGCCATCCAATCACCATAGACCGTGGACCATTGATATTAAGAGATAATAGCTCAAATGACTAGCCAGTGGTCATATCTCATGGTCACATCGTCGAGAGCTAGAGCTGCCAAGCTCCTTTTCAGAGATCACGACTTGGAGAGTCGAGATGCCTCATCCCCAGATCCCCAAAAGATGAAGTTCCAAAAAGGAGGATAGTCGTTTGATCACCACAGATCATGGACCAATGAACTGAAGAGAGAAGCACTCAAATGACTAGCTAGTGGTCATATGTCATGGTCACATCGTCGAGATTTGGAGAGTAGAGATAGAGCTGCCAAGATCCTTTTCAGAGATCATGATTTCGAGTGTTGAGATGCCTCATCCCCAGATCCCCAAAACACGAGTCATGAAAGATCCTTATGAATAGGTGTTTGGTCACTACCAGAGGTCACCCGAAAGGAGGGGGCTTAGCTATAAGATCTAGTGCCCACTATGAAGTTTTCTTCAGGAAGTGAGAAGGTGCCAAAATGCATGAACGCACAAAGTTGCTATGAGTAACTGCTAGAATGAAGTGATTACATCTGCCAGAGAATTTGAGGAGTTGTAGGGTGGCTTCTAGAGGATCCGAAGAGGCTCGGTGTAACTATTAGAGACCACTGATGGTTTCTTCCAGAGAATTCAAAGAGTCTTCAGGGTGATCGATAGAGAAGACAAAGAGTCTCGAGGTGACTTCCAGTGGGATGTAAACTCATCATAAAGTTGACTGATAGATAGAAAAGGGTCGAAGATTGTTACAGTCTGTAAATCCAAAAGATCTCAGGAGGAGGGCCAGTGATTATGAATGCAGTGGGATAGTGCATGCAGCATGCACAAGGTTCATTATACATGTGTGTGATTGATGTTGAATACTCTATTGATTATTTATTGTGATCATCATTGAGTGTTATGTAATGAATTTAAAAATGGATATAATTGTTTAAGCATAGTAANCCCCCTCTGAGTTGTCCAACAATTGGTATTGGATCTAGCCCCTTTTATCTAACAGTAGATCCTAGAGATTAAACATGTCAAGCTATGAAGGAAATTCAACCAATAAGGCCCCTATGTTCAATGGAACAAACTTTTCCTTCTAGAAAGTTAGAATGAGAACCTACATAATGGCTTTATGTGCAGATGTCTGGGATATGGTAGAGACTAGTTATGTAAAGCTAGTTGTAAAGCTAGTTCTACTAGTGGTAGAGACTGTTTATGAATTCTATCCTAAGCGGGCTTGCAGAGGTAGAATTTTTAAAAGTTATGCACTTAGAAACTGCCAAAGAAATGTGGGACAAACTCATTAGCAGTTATGAAGTAATAAGAAGGTAAAGGACGCCAAGCTTCAAACCTACAGAGTATAGTTTGAACAATTGAAGATGAAAGAGGATGAAAATGTTGGAAATTACTTTCTAAGAGTTAAAGAACTAGTAAATGCAATGAAATCACTTGGTGAAAAAATTGAGGAACCCTCCTTAGTTCAAAAAAATTTGAGATCTCTACCAGATAGGTTCAACCCGAAGGTGTCTGCTATAGAAGAACTTAATGATCTAAAAGCCTTGGCGTTTGATCATCTTCTAGGAACATTGACTGCATATGAAATAAGAATAGTTAAAGATAAACCCACCTCCAGAGAAGCATCATTTAAAGAAAATAAGAATGAGGATTCTGAGCCTGATGAAATTGAATCAAAATTTGTGAGAAGACTAAGGAAGGGATCAAGAAAATAAAAAGTTAAACTACCTTTCAAATGTTTCAACTATGGTCATATAGGTCATTTTGCAAATAAATGTCCTCACAAAAGAAGGGATCAGACATATGATGAGGAGGAGAAGCACAAACACAAAAATTTATTTAAAGAGAATAATTTTAAGGAGAACAGTCTTTGTGTAAACAATGATAATGATCCTTCAGATAATGAAGACAACGACTCTTCTATTGAAGATAAAATAAATGACTTCATGCTTATGGAAAAAGAGAATTATGATAATAAAATCACAGGAAGTGATGCTAATGAAGAAGAAGTTGTGGTTGACCTAGAAGGAGAACTGATCAGTGCACTAGAAAAGCTTGACAGACTCAAAATTAAGACGAGAAAGAAAAAACAATTGTTGATACAGTTCAAGAAAGAAAATAAAGAACCCGATGAAGACTTTTCCCTACTAAAAGTGGAATTAGAAGAGGCAAAGAAAATCAAAGACATTCTAAAAAAACAGTTATCATAAAAGAAGGCAATATGTGAAGCTCTGGAAGAAGAAGTTGTGAAAACTAGGAGAGAGCTGGAGAAGTTTCAAGCCTTGTATCATTAGAATCTGTCAAGTATCAAAGCCTTAGAAGGATTGGCCACCATTCTGAAACGGTAAAGGAACCCAAAGCTTAAAACAGGTCTGGGTTATGAAGAGGGATCAAGTAGTGGTCAGCCAAGTAACAATGAACCCATCAAGTTTGTCAAATCTACAACATATGACAACAAAAAACCTATAGAAACAAAAGAATATAATCGACTGCCCAGGAGGAGTAAAGAAAAAGGTACCAGAATTGAAATTGTAGATCAGAGAAATAATACACTGTCTTCTCAAAGAAATCATCAGCATGGAAGAAATCGACCTTCTGAAAGAAGACATTCATTTTCCAGGTACCAAGGTTTTTTCTATGGATATTGTTTTTTCTATTCTAATTTTGGTCACAAAGTTGTAAATTGTTCTTTAAAATTTAGATATGAGCAATCAAGACATTCAAGGTATAGGTATCTTCCACAAAAAGCAATGAGACAACCAAGTAAAAAACCATCATAGACTACAAATCACTTGATGGTTTGGAAAAGGACACAGGTTAAGCATAACAATCGTTATGATCCTTATTCAACGAATCAAAATGTCACATCTGTCATAATTTTGGACATAAAGTTGTTGACTGTCGCTTAAAGAACTATGAACTAGATTTGAATCCCTTTGCTGAAAATGTCAAGGTTTGGAAGAAGAGAGAGAGTGACAAGTGTGGATTAGTGTTGTCAGCTCAAATACAAAAGAACCCTTGGTATATAGAAAGTGTATGCTCCAAACATATGACTGAAGACAAGGTAATTTTTTATCTCTAAGTGAAAGTAAATCAGGAAATGTAACCTTTGGAAATGATGCTCTAGATAAAATCAAGGGTAAGGGGATGGTGAGTTTAAGTAATGGAAAAGGAAAAGCTCAAGATGTTCTTCTTGTAGATGGGTTGAAACATAATCTTCTCAGTGTAAGTCAAATGTGTGACAAAGGATGTGAAGTGGTGTTCACTTCCAAGGACTGCAAGATAAAGTCTGTAAACTCAGGACAAGTGGTGGCTAAAGGCATAAGGACATAAAATAATGTATATGTTATAAAAGAAGATAGAGAAGAGTTTCATCTAAGAAAACATGATGAGAGTTGGTTATGGCATAGGAGACTTGGACATATAAACTTTGATCACTTAATCAAGCTCAAAAATCTTGAGGCAATAAAAGATCGTCCAAGAATATCAAAGCCACAAGACTTTGTGTGTAAACCTTGCCAAGTAAGAAAGATAACCAGGACACGGTTTAAATCCAAGAGTTCTACTTCAACAGAGAAACCACTCCAACTAGTCCATATGGATTTATGTGGACCATCAAGACAGGAAGGCACAAGGAAAGAAAACTACTTCATGTTGATCATTGATGAATACTCCAAACTTACTTGGGTTTCCTTTCTTAAGGAAAAAGCTAAAGCATTTGAGAAATTTAAAATATTTAAGGCTTTAACTGAGAATCAAACAGGCAAGAGGTTAAAGGTAGTAAGATAAGATAGAGGAGGCTAATTTATGTCAAGTGAGTTCAAGGAATTGTGTGATAAACATGGGATCAAGAGAGAATACACAATCCCAAGAACTCCACAACAAAATGGAGTAGTTGAGAGGCAAAATAGAACAATGCAACAAATGGCCAGATCAATGATGAATGAGAAGAACATTTGTCAAACCTACTGGGTAGAAGAAATACACACAACAGTCCATTTTCTTAACAAATCCCACCTCAAACCACACACCGACAAAACACCCTATGAACTGTGATATGGGAGACCTGCTTCAATCAAACACTTTAAAATCTTTGGAAGTAAGTGTTACATAAAGATTAATGATGAGAACCTTGGAAACTATGATGACAGGGCTGATGAAGGCATCTTCTTAGGGTATTCTACAAACAGTAAAGGATACAGATGTTATAATAAGAGGCTGAATAGATTGGTTGACTGTATTGACATAAAAGTTGATGAAGGAATCCCAGTAAGAGAGGTAACCAATATTGAATCAACAACAAAGGATATATATGAAGTTGAAGCTGAATAGGTCCAAGAATCGGAACAAGAAGACTCTGATCCAGATGAAGATGCAAATATTCAGACAGACTCAAATCAACAGACAACATCAAATTCCTCCTCCAGAATCACTCAAAAGAATCATCCCGCAAGTCAAATAATTGGTGAAAAAGACAAAGGTGTACAAACCAGGAGAAGGATAATAAAAAACACCGAGAAATCCCACAAAGCCTTCATGTCAATAATGGAACCCAAGAAATTTAATGAAGCCAGTAAAGATGGCCATTGGGTTAAATCCATGAATGATGAACTTGACCAGATTAAGAAAAACAATACTTGGGAGATGGTTCCTAGACCTGACGGTAAAAATGTCATAGGCTCCAAATTGATCTTTAAGAATAAATTGAATGAGCAGGGAAACGTTGTCAAGAACAAACAAAGATTGGCCTATAAGGGCTATGCTCAGATAGAAGGACTGGATTTTGATGAAACATTTTCACCCGTAGGAAGATTAGAAGCTATCAGAATATTTCTTGCCTATGCTTGTCATAAAAGGTTTAAAGTCTATCAAATGGATGTCAAGTCAGATTTTCTAAATGGAGATTTAAAAGAAGAAGTCTATATGGAATAATGAGAGGGTTTCGAACTGCCAGATAACCCTGACTTTGTATGCAAGTTGAAGAAAGATTTATATGGGTTGAAACAAGCCCCTCGTGCCTGGTATCATAGACTAGATATGTATCTCTAAGAAAAAGGGTTCAAGAGAGGAAAAGTTGACAACAATCTATATATCAAAACATAGGGTAATGATTTTCTCATCGTGTTGGTCTATGTAGATGACATCATCTTCAAATGTAGTAAGGATTCATTGGTACAATGGTTTTCTTCTACCATGGAGTCTGAGTCTATGATAGGTGAATTGTCATTTTTTCTTGGTCTGCAAATTACTCAGAGGTCTGAAGGAATATTCATTTCTCAAGAAAATTATCTAAGAGAAATGTTAAAAAGGTTTCAAATGGAAGATTGTAAACCTGTGGGCACACCTATGGTTACTGGATGCAAATTAAGAAAGGATGATGACTCACCTGATGTTGATCAAATTTCATATAAGTCAATGATAGGCAGGCTGCTATACATCACAACATCTCGTCCAGACATAATGCATTCTTTTGAAATGGTGGGAAGATATCAGTCTGTACCTAAAAAAAGTCATTTTCTAGTTGTCAAAAGGATATTCAGATATTTGAAAGAAATAATGAACTATGGCCTATGGTATCCTAAGAATCAGAATTTTCAATTATCAATCTACTCAGATGTTGATTGGGATAACTTCATGGATGAAAGGAAAAGAACGAGTGGAGGTGCATTCTTCTTAGTAGATTCTTTAGTAGCGTGGTTGAGCAAAAAGCAAGTTTCCATTTCTTTATCAACTACAGAGGAATAATACATTTTTGTTGCTACTTGTTTCACTTAGGTATTATGGATGATACAGACACTTGTAGACTTAGAGGTAAAATATACTACACCGATCCAAATTCATTTTGATAACACAAGTGCCATAAGTGTGTCAAAGAATCCTATATTCCACTTCAAGACCAAGCATATTCCCATAAAATACCATTTTCTGAGAGAGAAGGTCACCAATCAGATTGTTTAGGTTCATTACATTCCAGCCATAGAACAAATTGTAGACATATTTACTAAACCCATAGCTAAGACACCTTTTGAATATCTCTGTCAGATGTTGGGTTTCACCCTGTCTCACATCTAAAGATAATCCATCCTGTTAGGTGGAGTTTGTGTTGGTTGAATATCTGATACCTCCGAAAAATTACTACAATAGCTCAGGGGGAGCATGTTTTTTCTTTGACATTGATGTCAAAGGGGGAGAAGAACAACATGAATGGATGCTCTGGTTGGAGATAGAGGTCTAAGCACAATATTCCAGCCTTTCAGGGTTGCCATCAATGCAAAAGGGGGATATTGTTGGTATGTTCACAAGAACAATGTGCTTTTCATTGATGGCAAGAACACATAGGAAGGAGAATATCAGGAGATGAAGTGACAATGATACTTGGATCACCCATTCTGAATTCCCAATGGTCGTCAGATCTGAATTTAGACAGGAGCAGTGTGCAGATGGAGGACAGATATCAAGCATTAGATATGAGCGTGGGGACCGACCATCGTCAGATCTAGGAGAACCTGGACGATCTTTAAATTTCAACATGAAGAGGACTTACAAAGTCCCGAAAATAGGAGGACCATCCATCATCGGGTAGGACACATGGCTACAGTTCCACATTTCCCTAACTAGAAAGTCAAAGGAAGGAAGCTCCCTAACCTTCCAACTCACGATATGAAAAATCACGATAAGATCTAAGCCGTCAGATATATATTAATTACAAAGGACAAGCAGCCGTTAGATCTAGTGAAGCTACAAGGTGGATAAGACCAGGAGTCATCCAAATCTCCAAAATTGTGAAGGAATCATGGCCATCCATCGAGGACATTCATGGGTCGTTGGATCCAGAGGAAACATGTCAAAAGATTGTCATTTCACTGACTAGAAAGCCATAGGCATGAGGTTCTCTCTTCCTCCAACTCGCGAAACACAAAATGGTGAAATGATATGAGCCATAAAATCAAAGAGAAATATGTTTCGTCGATCCAAGAAGGACATGTGGTGAAATATCATCTCTTCGCTGACTGGAAAGTTAAAGGAATGAGGTGTTCTAACCTCTTGAACTCACGATATGGGAAATCGTGAAATAATCTGAGCCGTTGGATCAAGGATGAATCTGGGACATCAGATCCAGGAGGTAGTTCATGACAGACCATGTCAGAAAATATAGGTGGAAGTCTATTTCAATAAGGACACGTGGTACAATCATACAAGGACAAGTGTCAAGTTTACTCGGCATTTCAGGCCACTAGAAATCACAATTCTGAGTGACACATGGCAACCACTCAGCTTATGACACATCCTTTAGTGATGCAAGAATGGTGTCACTCCTGGAGTTTAGTTTTGGGATTTTTAGCATCAATACTCCCCCAAAGTCCCGAAAGTTGAAGTTCTAGGACGAAAGATAGTTGTTCGATCACCACGGATCATGGACCGTTGATATGAAGAGTGAAGTGCTCAAATGACTAGACATTGGTCATATCTCCTAGTCACATCGTCGAGAGCTAGAGAGAAGAGCTAGAGCTTCCATGCTCCTTTTCAAAGATTGCGAATTGGAGAGTCGAGATGCTTCATCCTCAGATCCCCGAAAGATGAAGTTATAGGACGGAGGATAGTCGTCTGATCACCATGGATCATGGATTGTTGATATGAAGAGAGAAGTGCTCAAATGACTAGCCAATAGTCATATCTCATGGTCACATCGTTGAGAGATGGAGAGCAGAGCTAGAGCTTCCAAGATCCTTTTCAGAGATCACGACTTGGAGAGTCGAGATGCCTCATCCCCAGATCCCCAAAAGATGAAGTTCCAGGATGAAGGATAGTCATCCAATCACCACAGATTATGGACCATTTCTCTAAAGAGTGAAGCACTCAAATGACTAGACAGTGGTCATATCTCATGGTCACATCATTGAGAGCTGGAGATCAAAGCTAGAGCTACTAAGCTCCTTTTCAGAGATCATGACATGGAGAGTTGAGATGCCTCATCCCTAGATCCCTAAAACGTGAGTCATGAAAGCACCTTATGAATAGGTGTTTGGTCACCACTAGAGGTCACCTGAAAGGAAGGGGCTTAGCCAAAAGAGCTAGCACCCACTGTGAAGTTTTCTTCAGAAAGAGAAAGGCTCCAAAATGCATGAACGCACAAAGTTTCTTTGAGTAATTGCTAGAATGAAGTGATTGCATTTGACAAAGAATTTGAGGAGCTATAGAGTGGCTTTGAGAGGAGCCGAAGATCCTTGGTGTAACTATTAGAGACCACTAATGGTTTATTCTAGAGAATTCAAAGAGTCTTCAGGGTGATCGACAGAGAAGACAAAGAGTCTTGAGGCAACTGCCAGTGGAATGTAAACTCATCATAGAGTCGATTGACAGATGGAAAAAGGTCGAAGACTATTACAGTAAGTAAATCAAAAATATCTTTGGAGAAGGACCAGTGATGATGAATGCAGTGGTATTGCACATGAAGCATGCACAAGGTGCAAAGAGACTATAAAAATGCAAAACAAAGAAGAGATTGATGCTATGATTTTTAAGAGTGTGTTTTGCAGGTTGCTATTTAGAGTCATTCATGCATGTAGAAGGAGGCAGGGTGTAGCAACTAAAATGAACAGAAGAGGAATGGTGCATAGAAGGGACATGTCACATTGAGCATAAAATGAATAAGAACATAAAGTGCAAGGAATGTGTGCAGGAAGACACTGATGTAGGCAGAGAAGAGCACTGTAGCAGAATGGTGTTGAGACTGGTAAGCTATTGATAAATATTGTATCACTGTGATACATTTACTGATAGAAAACCTTATATCTTAGGGTGGTATGGAGGTGCTAGGGAGGACTGTTGTCCTCTGAGTTTCAATTCGTTGCTTGAACATAGGGAGTTGTAGCTTCCATCTGGCTGCAGCGAGAGAAACCAGGGTGGCAGGGTGGTGCAAGGGAGAACTGTTGTTCTCTATTATACAGGTTGGTGCCTGTGTGACTGGAATTTGTTGCTTCCATCCAGTTGGTGCTGGAATAAATAGGGAGTTGTTACTTCCTTCTAGTGGGTGCTAGAGAAACCAGGGATTTGGTGCTTCCTTCTAGTGGGTGCTAGAGAAACCAAAGAGTTGGTTCTCTCAGCAAGTAGCAGCTTGCAAAACAAAGGTGGTAGCCTCATTATGATTCGGTGCTCATAATAATGATAATGTACATAAAATAATTATGATATAAAGAAAAAGAGGTTTTCACCCTTTATGGGTTTCCTCAGGAATATCTGTCTCTGCATTGTACATGTGTGTGATTGATGTTGAATAATCTATTGCTTATTTATTGTGATCATCATCGAGTGTTCTATAATGAGTTTAAAAATCGATATAATTACTTAAGAACAATAACATTTGATTCACCCCCCCCCCCTCTCAGTTGTCCAACACAGGGGACTTACAGTCAAGAAGATGATATCAGAGGGATGGATGTCCATTTGGGCATTGAAGGAACAAACTCCAATGGACATGGATAAAGAAGTGATGAAAACATGAATATGGTAGAGACCATTAAAAATTTGCATAAGGATGTACAAAGACATAAAACGGATAATGAAAGGCTTATGAGAGCCAAGGAATAATAGGAGGACTTCAACATGAATTTAATGCAGAGCTTGAACATAATAGAAAATAAATTGGATAAGTATAGTGGCTCAAGAAAATTAGGAAGTCATAGGTCTCTTGGTGAGAAAAGAAGAATATGAATTGTTACCAAACATCACCATCACTCTCCAAGGCATTCCGATAAGAGGGAGCACATCAGATCAAGTCCATCCACTTTCAAGGAGCATAAGAGGACTGGGGTGGATGAGCTACAAGGATAAATGAACAAAATAAAACCTCCTACATTCGATGGTGAGCACAAGAAGTATGAATATGCATATACATGGTTGTTGGGCATGAGAAAGTATTTTCAATTGCATAATTATTCATCTCATGCAGAAGGAAGAATTTACATCTATCAACTCAAGGGAAAGGCATCCATGTGGTGGGATCATCTTGTGTAGGTGAAACACATTAAAAAGAAAAGTTTTACTTGGAGGGAATTCAAGAGTTATTTTGAAAATAAATACTTGACTAAGAGATACTATGAAAAGAAAATGAAAGAGTTCTTTGAACTCAAGCTTGGGAGTATGACCATAGATGAATATGAAAGAAGGTTTTTAGAACTATTGAAGTATGTTTCTTTCATCAAGGATGATACATTTAAGATTCAGAGGTATTTGAGTGGATTTCCATCATTCATCAATGACAAAATACAATATGATGATCCCAACACATTGGAGGAGACCATAAGGCGAGATAAATGCCTATATGAGCAACAAAGAGGAAGGCCAACTTTCCAAAAAGTTTGGGAAGACAAAACGAAATTCAAGATGGATCAGAGGAGGAAGGGAACTAAGCCACCCTTCTTCAGGAATAATCCTTAGGGACAACCAACTTATAGAGAATCCAGAATGATTTAGGTAGGGGGTCGAAGGCCAAGGCATCCACTTATTCAATGTTGGGGTTGTAAAGGAGATCATATGTTCAGATATTGTCCTCACAGAGGTGAAAAATTTAGGACTTTTCACAATGTACGGGAAGGTGAAACAGTGGAGGACATGGAAAGAAATGTACCCATGATCTATGTAGCCCTGGAAAACAAGCAAGTAGAGTATCAGTCACATATTATTGAAGTGGAAGGTATGATCAACAACCAAACCATTTCTATTTTAATTGATTTAGGAGCTAGTCATAGTTATATAGATCCTATTATGGTGAAATTTTTTCATTTTCCAAGAAGCAAGCATGGAAAATCTTGCTTGGTTCAGTTGGCTACCAGATCCAAAAGAAAAGTTAATGAGATGGCTAAATCATGTCTTATGTACATGAATGGACTAAACATTAGGGAGGATTTGAACATATTTTCCTTAGGTTCCTATGACTATATAATTGGGATGGATTGGTTGGACCAACATCATGCTATCCTAGACTGTCATAACAAGGAATTTACTTTCCTGGATGAGGAAGGGAAGATAAGAAAAGTGAAAGGAATTCCCAGGGTAGTGACCATCAGAGAAAGTTCAACATTGCAGCTAAATAAATGTTACATAAAAGGGTGTCAAATATTTGCAGAACATATGGAACAGACACCTAAAGATAAGGTGTCAAATATTGAATATTATGCAGTCCTAAAAGACTTTGAAGATGTGTTTAAGGAAATACCAATATTACCCCCTAAAAGAGACATTGATTTCTCCATAAATTTGATGCCTGGAGTAGCTCCAGTATCCAAGACTCCATATAGGATGAGTACACCAGAATTGAAGGAGTTGCAAATGCAACTAGAAGAGATTTTGAAGAAGGGGTATATATGCCCATGTGTGTCACATTGGGGTGCCCTAGTTTTATTTGTGAACAAAAATGATGGAACATTGAGAATTTGCATTGAATTTAGGTAGTTGAACAAGGTAACTGTGAAGAATAAGTATCCTTTGCCAAAGATTGATGACCTCTTTGATCATCTGAAAGATGAAAAAACATTCTCCAAGATTGATCTTAGGTATGGTTATCAAGTAAGAATTAAAGAAGAAGACATCAACAAGACTTCTTTGAGAACAAGTTATGGTCATTATGAGTTCACAGTGGTGCCCTTTGGATTATCAAATGCACCAATTGTCTTCATGTGTTTAATGAATGGTATTTTCAGAGAATACTTGGATAAGTTTGTCATTGTATTTCTAGATGACTTTCTTATATAATCTAAGTCATATGAAGAGCATGAAAAACACTTGAGGATGGTATTACAAGTATTGAGGGAGCATCCGTTGTATGCCAAATTGAGCAAGTTCTCATTTTATCAGGAGAAAAATCATTATTTGAGACATATCATTTCATAGGATGGGATAACAGTGGATCCTAAGAAGATATAAGACACTAGAAAATGGTCAGCACCAAAGAATGTGACAGAGGTCAGATCATTCATGGGCCTTATAGGCTACTATAGGATATTTATGGAAGGATTCTCAAAGATTTTACAACCAATCACTTCCTTGAAAAATAAGGGTATGAAGTTGCAGTGGACATTGGATTGAGAAAAGATTTTCCAACACTTCAAACAATTATTAACAAGTGCTCCAATGCTAAGGATTGCAGACCCAAATGAATACTTCATTGTATGCAAAAAAGTATGTAAATAAGGAATTGGTGGAGTCCTTGGTCAAAATGGGTTTGTTATATGTTATGAATCAAGGAAGTTGAAGGAGCATGAAATATAGTATTTGGAGTTGGCATCCATAGTGCATGCCTTGAAGAAATGAAGACACAACATCATGGGAAAAAGGTTTGAGCTGAGGAAAGACCATAATGGTCTAAAATATTTATTTGATCAACCAACTCTAAATGCTAGGCAAAGCAGATGGTTAGAATTTGAATACGACTTTGATATAAAGCATATCAAGGGGAAATAGAACAAAGTGGCTGATGCACTTAGAAGAAGAGTGCATGATTTCCATGCTACAACCATTAACATGTACGAATCATATTTGAAAGAAATAATTTTGGAGGCTGCAAAATTAGATTTGCAATACAAGGAATTAGTGGAAAAATTACAGTAAGTAATTTACAGTAGAAAATTGAAATATACAAGCTATATAACGATGCAATTCTCATGTACAGGGGCATAATTTATGTACCAAATTCCTAGAAATTGGAAAAACTGATATTGAGAGAAATGCATAATGTACCCTATGTTGGGCACCCAGGATATCAAAAAACTATTGCACCTGTCAAGAGCCAATATTATTGGCCAAACATGAATAAAGAAGTTGTTGATCTTATTTCCAATTGTTTGGAATGTCAAAAGGTAAAGGCTAAACATAGACACCCAACTAGGTTGCTACATCCATTACCCATTTCTGAGTGGAAATGGGAAGTTGTAACAATAAATTTCATCACCAAACTGCCCAAAACAAACAAGCAACATGATTCTATCATGGCAGTGGTGGATAAGCTTACTAAAATTGCCCATTTTATTCTAGTTAATCTCACTCACAAGGCAACCAACATTGTTGATATTTATATGAGAGAAATTTCTCGATTACATGGTATACCCAAGACAATTGTGTCTGACAGAGATCCAAAATTTAACTCAAATTTTTGTAAAGGATTATTTAATGGATTTGGAACAAATTTGAATTTTAGTACAACTTATCATCCAGAGTCAAATGGAAAAAATTAGAGGGTGAATCAAGTGATTGAGGATATGTTGAGGATGTATGTGATGGATAAACCATCAAAATGGGAAGACTACCTAAACTTAGTGGAGTTTTCTTATAACAAGGGGTACCAAACATCTCGAAAGATGAGCCAATTTGAGGCAGTTTATGGAAGAAAGTGCAACACACTGGTAAGCTAGGACAACCCAACAGATAGAGCAGCAGTTGAGCCAGATTTACTCAGGGAAATGGAGGAGAAAATGATAAAAATAAAATAAAAATTAAAGGCTATACAAGACATGCATAAAAGCTATGTTGATAAGGGTAGAACTCACATGGAATTTAGAGTGGGAGACCATGTATTCTTGAAAGTGAAGGCCAACAAAAGTTCCCTGAGGTTGGGAAATTGTTCAAAGTTGGTAGCTCACTATTGTGGGCCATTTGAAATCCTAGAGAGGATTGGTCCAATAGATTATATAATTTCATTTCTTTCATCTATGTCTGTTCATAATGTATTCCATGTATCATTGATCAATAAATATATACCTGATGCTAATCATGTAATTGACTGGAATGTGATTCAGGTGGAGCAAGACAGCGCTATCTAATTTCATTTGGTATGCATTCTGGACCAAAAAATCAAACAACTTCGTAATCGAGCCATAGGTCTTGTAAAGATCTAATGGACCTGGTATGGTCCTGAGGAAGCTACTTGGGAGCATGAGGATGCAATGCAGACATAATACCTGCATCGTTTTGAGGAGTTTTGATATTTTTGTTGTATATGTGTACATAATGCACCGAGGACAATGCATAAATAAAGGGAGGGGTTTGTAATACCCCTAGGCCAAACCCAATTGTAAATGTAAATAAAAATGTACTTAAGTTGGTGAGTTGTTTGACATCATTTTTGTATGCACCTTCCATGGTATAGTGCGCACATGTACTGTGTAGTAAAATGATGAAGTGTGCACATTCTAGGATACCACACGCAATAACTTAAGTGTGCATGAGTTTGAGGCTAGGGAGCCTTTGTGTATATGTTGTGTTTTATATGTTGGTGAGCTAGTTATTATAAGATAGGAGGCTTATGTTTTGTATTAGGCCAGAGAGCCTAGATGCTAAAGG
>ML786467.1:480677-537964 GCA_009831015.1 Picea engelmannii | reverse complement strand
GGGGGGGGGGGTAAACATTAAGTAAAAGAGATAAGCTAGGAATCTTAAGCTAGAAATGAATATTATATTAATATTCCATAAAGTATAAAGTATGGAAACTTATTTTATCCTAAGTTATAAGGATGGGGACAAGTGGGCCAAAGTAGCTCCCATCATGACAAGTGTCAAGTTGGAAACATGCATACATATAGTTTGGACTTAGTTCATTTTCCAATCATTTAGTCATCCATTCAATCATTCCATGATCTTTCACTCACTCAATGAGTTTTTCTCCATACCTTCATGTCATTGTACCTAAACCTATATCTATACTGATACCTATTTGTGTACCTGGTTAGCTTGGGAGTTGGACTGAAGAAGCGGGTTGTCAGGTCCATGGGATATTGAAGAGGCAAGTTGTCAGGCCTGTGAGAAATATATCAAGGTGAAATAATTGTTGGGAATTAATTTTCTAAGGTGTTAAATTGTAGATATAGGGACCTAAGACTTCCTGTCCAGATTGTTGCTAAAGCCCAAAAAGGAAGTGGGGCAGTTGAAGGACTGTTGAGCAGAGAAGGGGCACACTTACTAGGGCGGGGCAGGCATGTGGGGAATGAGGGACTGTAGGATGCTAGTTTGAGTTGGCACCTATGAAGGAGTCTTTCTTGTTGTCTGTGATACATCATCCTGGTTAGGAATCCCTTTACCTAGGTGGAGTTTAGTACCAGCTCGGGGGTGACCCACTGCTGAGAGTGATGAGTAGTGCGGTCTAAGGATGGGAGGTTCGTTGAAGGTCTGCACACAGTTGGTGATATTCTTACCAAGATAACTGTCAATTGTGTTTTAATTTATATGATACATTGTTATTTATGTGTTATATTTATGGGCATCTCATCTCTATGTTTCATGTATATGATGACTGTCATTTCCGTATGAATCTGTGCATTTACAATATGTATTTATATGATTACATTTTATATATTAAGTTTTGCAAGAGTTATATGTGTATATGTTTTAATTGCATGCAATTCAAAAAAATTATGTGTCATAGATTAGTTGGATGCTCGGTATGTTACAATATGTTGAGCAGAGAATGAAAGAATTTTCTGGAGTAACATGGCCCGACCTAGGTGGGAGGCGATGTTACAATATGGTATAAGAGATTCAATTTTCAACAATGAGCCTGGATGGGCCTAGCGAGTTGAGTTGAAGTGAAATTTCACAGAGGATTGATTTCAAAGTGGCCAAATCTCAAGTTACAGAGAATCCATGTTAAAAATTAGAAGCAATTGCGTGGAATTGGGAAAAAGTCCCAATTTATGTTGTTAAATTCATGGAAAAATTGAGAAATTCAGCCAAGTGGTGAGATATTATTCATTTAATATCTTTTCTAGCAAATTCAAACCTAGAATTGGTCGAATTTGAACTTGCAATGAAGCCATGACAGATGGAGTGAGATTAATAATTAGAATTCTCAATTCGTGAATTGAGTTTGGGAAAAATTTGTTCCAGAAATTTCAAACCACAACAAATTGTTGTTGCAGAGGTTGAATTGGGGTTATCGGGTTGAAATTGAACAAATTTCATAGTTGCAGAATGTCTATGGTAAAAATTGGGGGAAAAGTTAGGAAAAATCCCCAATTTCTGCAATGGAATTCACAAGGAATCGATGGGCCTAAAAATGAATGTGCGTAAGTGGGTTCACTAAAAATGCATGATGCACAGTGAAAAGCTTGTGATATGTGGAAAAATATTGGTGTGTGGGTGCACACACTAAAATTTGGCACTACGCGGAAAAATATTGGCGTGCGGGTGTGCACGCTAAAATTTGGAGTTGCGTAGAAAAATATTGGCATGCGGGTCCGTGTGCTAAATATAGCATTGTACGGTGCATATTGAGGGAAGAATGCGTAATATTGGCGTGAAATGTGCACACTCATAATAATGGCACGCCTAGTGTGCGCAGTCTTGACATAACGCACAAGAATTTTGTTGGGGCAAGCATAATATGGGTATATGTTGTCGCGCGACAGTTTAGTTAATGGTGCATGCGGATTACTAGTGCGCGGTGGGGGCGTACTAAAATTTGGCATGGTGCAATGCATAGAGTGAAAGGTGCATGGAATATTAGTGTGCGATCCAAAAATTGCATGCAACAGTTATTAGTGCATGAACCAAAATTGTGCGTGGTGGATATTGGTGCGTGACACAAAAGTAGTGTGCCCCAGTTATTGGTGCGACAAAGAAGTGATGCACAGTAGTTATAGATGCAATGAATATGAATTACCTTGTGGTGTTGTTGCACCTGCTAAATATGGGTGTATAGGTTAAAATATGTGCGCAGGAAGTCGTTTGGATGGTGAACAACATCAGAAAACCAACGAATTTTCACAATATTTTATACTTTTTGAACGTCATATTTTTGCAGCGTCTTTTTGAGGCCCTTAACAACGTTTTTAGGTACTCAAAAACCATGAGAATAGAGTGTAACAAGGTACACTCTATCTTTGAAGCTCAAATGAAATATCCCGGAGAGATATTTCTAATGGTGTAAACCATTCGTCAAAAGAAGATTGTATGAGAAAGTTACAGGACAAACAATGGAGGGTAAATTTTAAGACCCAACTAACTTCGAAGAGCCATAACTTTCTTCTCTAGAATCATATTGAGCCGTAGGAGTAGTAAATGGAAAGATATTGAACCATATAATATATTTATAGATATGAATTAAATTTTTGGGCATGTTAAAAATGTTAAGATGGAAAAGAAGGTACCTGTAGCATTCCAGACCAAAAACATGAATTGGCCTAGAACTTCAGTAGGTTGAACTAGCAGCCTAGAACCTAGAAAGAGGTGAAACTTGGATAGACTGTCCAAAATATTTATATGAATAAATCCAATTGAGATCCTACAAAAAAAATCAATGGACTAGGTGCAAAAATTCATAATTATAGCGCAGAGTTGAGTCAAGTTGAAGTGTGAACAAAAAACTAATGGGAAATTTTCAATTAACCATAACTTTCTGCTCAAGACTCAGAATTGATCATGGGAGAAGGCATTGGAAAGGTGTTGGATAGTAGAATATAAATATTCACCCAAAAAATGATCCAGGCATTCAATTTTCTAGGAAATCAGAAGAAATAATTATCGATATATTATTGAACCAGAATGGTTCA
This sequence comes from Picea engelmannii, assembly GCA_009831015.1. Classification (NCBI taxonomy): domain Eukaryota; kingdom Viridiplantae; phylum Streptophyta; class Pinopsida; order Pinales; family Pinaceae; genus Picea; species Picea engelmannii. The sequence goes on along the minus strand of ML786467.1, from coordinate 534,809 downwards.
TATTTTCATGAAATTGTTGAAACACTTAGCCTAACGATGTTTTATTGGCTGCACATTGTGCAGAGTTAACAAAAAATAGATCAGATCAGGATCATAACAGAGTCTAAGGGAATGGAATATGCACATGGGACTTACAACCAAGAATATGAGATCAGACGGATGGATGTCTATTAGGGCATTGAAGGAACAAACTCCAATGGACATGGAGAAAGAATTGATGAAAACATGAATATAGTAGGGACCATTAAATTTTTTAATAAGGATGTACAAATCAATAAAAATAATAATGAATGGACTATGAGAGAAAAGGAGAAGTAGGAGGACTTCAAAATGAAGTTAGTGAAAATCTTGAACATAATAGAAAATAAATTTTATAAGGAGAGTGGCTCAAGCAAATTAGTAAGTCATAGGTCTCCTAGTGAGAAAACAAGAAAAAGAAGTGCTAGCAGACATCACCATCACTCCCCGAGGCATTACAATAAGAGGGAACACAATATATCAAGTCCATCCCCTATCAAGAAGCATAATAGGTCTGGGGTGGATGAGCTACAAGGAGAAATGAACAAAATCAAACCTCCTACATTTGATGGTGAGCACACAAAGGATAAAGATGTAGAGACATGGTTGTTGGGAATGAGAAAGTATTTTCAATTGCATAATTATTCAACTCATGTAGAAGGAAGAATTTCCTTCTATCAAATCAAGGGAAAGGAATCCATGTGGTGGGATCAGCTTGTGCAGGTGCAACACATTAAAGAGAAAAGTGTTATTTGGAGGGAATTCAAGAGGTATTTTGAAAATAAATACTTGACTAAGAGATACTATGACAAGAAAATGAAAGAGTTATTTGAACTCAAGCTTGGGAGTATGACCATAGATGAATATGAAAGAAGGTTTTTAGAACTGCTAAAGTATGTTTCTTTCATAAAGGATGAGATAGTTAAGATTGATAGGTATTTGAGTGGATTTCCATCATTCATCAGTGACAGAATACAATATGATGATCCCAACACATTGGAGGAGACCATAAGGAGAGATAAATGCCTATATGATCAGAAAAAAGCAAGGCCAACTTTCAAAAAATCTTGGGGAGACAAAAATAAATTCAAGATGGATCAGAGGAAGAAGGGAACTAAGCCACCATTCTTCTGAAATAATACTCAGGGGCAACCAACTTATAGAGAAACCAGAACAATTGAGATAGGGGGTAAAAGGACAAGGCAACCACCTATTCAATTTTGGGGTTGTAAAGGAGATCATATGTTTAGAGATTGTCCTCACAGAGGTGAAAAAGTGAGGACTGTTCACAATGTACAAGGAGATGAAATAGTGAAGGACATGGGAAGAAATGTACCCAGGATCTATGCATCCCTGGACAACAAACAAGCAGAGTATACATCACATATGATTGAAGTGTAAGGTATGGTAAACAACCAAACCATTTATATTTTAATTGATTCAGGAGCTAGTCATAGTTATATAGATCCTAAGATGGTGGAAAGTTTTCATTTTCCAAGGATCAAGCATGGAAACTCTTGGTTGGTGTAGCTGGCTACTGGAGCCAAAAGAAAAGTCAATGAGATGGTTAAGTCATGTCTTATGGACATGAATGGAATGAACACTAGGGAATATTTGAACATCTTGTCGTTAGGTTCCTATGAATTTCTAATTGGGATGGATTAGTTGGACCAACATCATGCTATCCTAGAATTTCATAACAAGGAAAGTGCATGGAATTCCTAGGACAGTGACCATTAGATAAATTTCAACATTGTAGCTGAAGAAATGTTACAGAAAAGGGTTTCAAATATTTTCATCACATATGGATGAGACACCTAAAGATAAGGTATCAAATATTGAATATTATGCAGTCCTAAAAACGTTTGAAGATGTGTTTAAGGAAATACCAAGATTTCCCCTAAAAGAGAAATTGATTTCTCCATAAATTTTATGTCTGGAGCAACTCCAGTATCCAAGGCTCCATACAGGATGAGTACACTAGAATTGAAGGAGTTTTAAATGCAACTAGAATATCTTCTGAAGAAGGGTTATATACAACCAAGTGTGTCACCTTGGGGTGCCCCAAGTTTATTTGTGAAGACAAAGGATGGAACATTGAGACTTTTCATTGACTTTAGGCAGTTGAACAAGGTAAATGTGAATAATAAGTATCATTTGCCAAGGATTGATGACCTCTTTGATCAGCTGAATGATGAAAAAATATTATCCAATATTGATCTTAGGTTCAATTATCATAAAGTAATAATTAAAGAATAAGACATCAACAAGACTACTTTCAGAACAAGGTATGGTCATTATGAGTTCACAGTGGTGCTCCTTTGGATTATCAAATGCACCAGTTGTCTTCATGTGTTTAATGAATGGTATTTTCAGAGAATACTTGGATAAGTTTATCATTGTATTTCTAGATGACATTCTTATATATTCTAATTCAAAGAAATAGCATGAACAACACTTAAGGATGGTATTACAAGTATTAAGGGAGCATCAGTTGTATGCCAAATTGAGCAAGTGCTCATTTTATCAGAAGAAAATTCATTATTTGGGACATATCATTTCAGAGGATGGGATAGCAGTGGATCCTAAGAAGATAGAAGCCATTAGATAATGGTCAGCACCAAAGAATGTGACAAATTCCAGATCATTCATGGGCCTTGCAGGCTACTATAGGAGTTTTATTGAATGATTCTCAAAGATTGCACACCCAATCACTTACTTGGAAAATAAGGGTGTGAAGTTTCAGTGGACATTGGATTGTGAAAAGAGTTTCAAACACTTGAAAGAATTATTAACAGGTGCTCCAATACTAAGGATTGTAGACCCAAATGAAGACTTCATTGTATGCAGAGATGCATGCAAATAAGAACTTGGTGGAGTCCTAAGTCAAAATGGGTTTGTTATATGTTATAAATCAAGGAAGTTGAAGGAGCACGAAATAAACTATGCCACTCATGATTTGGAGTTGGAAGCCATAGTGAATGCCTTGAGGAAATGGAGACACTACCTCATGGGGCAAAGGTTTGAGCTGATGATAGACCACAATGGTCTGAAATATTTATTTGATCAGCCAAATCTAAATGATAGGTAAAGAAGATGCTTAGAATTTCTGAGTGAATATGACTTTGATATAAAGCATATCAAGGGGAGAGAGAAAAAAGTGGTTGATGCACTAAGAAGAAGAGTTCATGAATTGCATTCTACAACCATTAGCATGTACCAATTAGATTTTAAAGAAATAATTTTGGAGGATACAAAATTAGATTTGCAATACAAGGAATTAGTGGAAAAATTACATTAAAGTAATTTACAACAGAAAATTGAAGAATACACGCTAGATAATGATAAAATTCTCATGTATAGGGGAATAATTTATGTACCAAATTCCCAGGAATTGAAAAATATGATATTGAGAGAAATGCATAATGTACCTTATGTTGGGCACCCAGGTTATCATAAAACTATTGCAGCTATCAAGAGCCAATATTATTGGCCAGGCATGCAGAAAGAAGTTGTTGATTTTATTGCCAAATGTTTGGAATGTCAAAAGGTAAAGGATGAACGTAGACACCCAGATGGGTTGCTATAGCCTTTACCCATTCCTGAGTGGAAATGGGAAGTTCAAACAATGGATTTCATCACCAAACTACCTAGAACAAACAAGCAACATGATTCTATCATGGTAGTGGTGGATAAGCTTATTAAAGATGCCTATTGTATTCCAGTTAAGCTCACTCACAAGGCAACCAACATTGTTGATATTTATATGAGATAAATTTCTCAATTACATGGTATACCCAAGACAATTGTGTCTGATAGAGATCCAAAATTTACCTCAAATTTTTGGAAAGGATTATTTAATGGATTAGGAACAAATTTGAATTTTAGTACAACTTATCATCTAGACTCAGATGGAAAAACAGAGAGGGTTAATCAAGTGATTGAGGATATGTCAAGGATGTATGTGATGTATAAACCATCAACATGGGAAGACTAACTACACATAGTAGAGTTTTCTTATAACAATGGGTACCAAACATCTCTAAAGATGATCCCATTTGACAGACTTTATGGCAGAAAGTGCCACATATAGGTAAGTTGGGACAACCTAGCAGATAGAGTAGTAGTTGGGATAGATTTACTCAGGGAAATGGAGGAGAAAATGATAAAATAAATAAAATAAATAAAGGATGCCCAAGACATGTAGAAAACCTATTCTAATAAGGGTAGAAATCATAGGTAATTCAAAGCGGGAGACCATGTATTATTGAAAGTGAAGGCTGACAGAAGTTCCCTAAAGTTGGGAAATTGTTCAAAGTTGGCAGCTTGCTATTGTGGGTCATTTGAAATCTTAGAGAGGATTGGTTCAATAGCTTATATGATTGCATTTCCTACATCTATGTCTGTTCATAATGTATTCCAGATACCATTGCTCAAGAAATATATACCTGATGCTAATCATGTAATTGATTGGAATGTGATTCAGGTGGAGAAAGATGACACTATCTAGGTGCATCTAGTACGCATTTTGGACCGAAAAATCAAATAGCTCTGGAATCGAGCCATATGTCTTGTAAAGGCCCAATCGACCTGGTATGGTCCTGAGGACACTACTTGGGAGCATGAGGATGCAATGCGGGTAGAATACCCACGTCTTTTTGAGGATTTTTGAGATTTTTGTTGTATATGTGTACATAATGCACCGAGGACAATGCATAAATAAAGGGAGGGGATTGTAATACCCCTAGGTCGAATCCAATTGTAAATGTAAATACAAATGTACTTAAGTTGGTGAGTTGTTTGACATCATTTTTGTATGCACCTTCCATGGTATAGTGTGTGCATGTACTGCGTAGTAAAATGATGAAGTGTGCACATTCCAGTATATCACGCGCAACAACTTAAGTGCGAGCGATTTTGAGGCCATGGATCCTTTGTGTATATGTTGTGTTTTATAGGCTGGTGATCCAATTATTATAATCTAGGAGGCTTATGTTTTGTATTAGGCCAAAGATCCTAGATGTTAAAGGCTAGTGAGCCTATTTTTGTATATGTCTCATCATTAATATAATACATCGTTGCACACATACCAACCACAATAAAAGCGTATCAGGGACTAAAATCCACTAGTTGGGGAAGGGGGGGGATAAAAGTTAAGTAAAATGGTTAAGGTAGGGAGATTAAGCCAAAAAGGAATATTATATTAATATTCCTTAAAGTATAAAGTATGGAAAATTATTTTATCCTAAGTTATAAGGATGGGGACAAGTGGGCCAAAGTATCTCCCAACATGACAAGTTTCAAGTTGGGAACATGCATACATATAGTTTGTACTTAATTCATTTTCCAATCATTCAGTCATCCATTCAATCATTCCATGATCTTTCACTCACTCAGGGAGTTATCCTCTTTACCTTCCTGTCACTGTACTTGAACTTGCATCCATACCCATACTTGTTTGTGTACCTGGTTAGCTTGGGATATGGACTGAAGAAGTGGGTTATCAGGCCCATGGGATATTGAAGAGGCAGGTTGTCAGGCCCAAGAGAAATCTCTCAAGGTGAGAGGATTGTTGGGAATTGATTTCCGAAGGTGCTAAACTGGAGCCACAAGGATCTGAGACTTCCTATCCGACCTATTGGTGAAGCCTAGAAAGGAAGTGGGGAAACCAAAGGACTATTGAGTAGAGAAGGGGAACACTTCCTAGGGTGGGACAAGCATGTGGGGAATGAGGGACTGTAGGCTATTAGTTTGAGTTGGCACATGTGACAAATTCTTTCCTGTTGTCTGTGATACATCATCCTGGTTAGGAATCCCTTCACCCGGGTGGAGTTTAGTCCAAACTCGGGGGTGACTCACTGCTGAGAGTGATTAGCAGTGTGGTCTAAGGTTGGGAGGTTTGTGGAAGGTCTAGACGGAGTTGATGATATTCTTACTAAGATAAGTTTCAATTGTGTGTTAATTTATATGTTGCATTGTTATTTATGTGTTATATTTATGGGCATCTCATGTCTATGTTGCATGTATCTGTTGACTATCATTTCCATATGAATCTGTGCATTTACAATATGTATTTATATGTTTACATTTTATATATAAAGTTACGCAAGAGTTCGATGTGTATATGTTTTAATTGCATGCAGTTCGAAAAATTTGTGTGGCATAGCTCAGTTGGATGCTGGGTATGTTACAGTATGTTGAGCAGAGAATGAACATGTTTTTTGGAGTAGCATGGCACAACCTGGGAATTCAGGGATGTTTCATATTATGAGTAGGCACCTGAGGACCTACCTTCTCAGTGCCAGCCTCATAGTACATTTCGATGTATTCCTCAATGTTAAAAGGGTCAGGGGGAAAGGTCTGCAAATTGAATGGTTCCCCTCTCCTCGAGAGGTCAGTAAAGAAGTAAATATCCTTAGTCGTTGGAGTCAACGATTGTCCCTATAACATGAATGCCTCTGCATCTGGGTGCCAATAATAAAAAAGGGTGTTAAACAACCTAGGTTGTGCCCTCATAAAAGAAGACTGTAAGAACTTCCATATCCCACATTGTTTTAGTGTGGCGATGGTTGCACGGTCCACTTTGACCAGTATATCTATGTCCTTGTGCTCCCTCTCCCTCGAGTGGACATACATCTTGTTCCATGGAAAATTGGAGGAGGTTAGCTCTTCCCTTTTAAATTTTTCCAAGATTGCAAGGGTGTACACAATTTATATTGGCCACAATCATGTATGTGCATGGGAAGAGTGTTTTCTGCTTGAGTACATACGTAGGTTGTCATTGGACAGCCGACGTACATGCATGGACGCATTTTTTAGGAGAACACGCCCCCTAAAAAACAAAAATAAATGCATAAATGACTTATTGAAATGCAAGAGGCCTCAAATTTTACTTACTTGGTCCAAGAGGAAGTTAATTTCATCCATTGAAGCTCCTAGAATCAACTTTTTTAGAAAAGGGGTTTTTTCTCCTTTTGGTTAATTTTCAAACTGCAATGGTGAAAATGAGTTGACACTTTTTTGGCCTTTTTTCCACTTTTTGATGCCCTTTTGTCTTTTTTCCTATCTTGGAAATCATTTGTTTCAGATTTTGAGTTTCTTATTGGACATTATGGTACCCTTTTCCTTTTGGTTTGGTAAATGTTTTAGGGATGGGTCATTTTTTGGTATCCTTTGGTAAAAGTAATTTTTTCCAACTTTTTTCATATAAGTTAGGATTTCATCTCCACTTTCTGCATCTCATTGAATTTTCTTCTTTTCCATAGGATCGACTCCACCGAAGTGTGACACAAAACCTTAATTGTTTCTCTAGAAGTGTTGTAATTAGGTGGTAGAGCCTACATGTACATGGATTCCCTACGTAGATCCTTGTTTCATTTTGGCATCCATGTTGTCAATAAGAACTATAGGATCGTGATTCCTTGTTAGTCCTATCATGGTTACAAGATTAAGCCTCATTTGTTTTATTTATTATCATTCTTGGCCTTACCCTTGGGACTCCCAAATGAGAACGTTGTGTTGTCTTTCAAGCTCGCTTTACAATTCAAAAGAAACATTCGACAAGACTGTATTTAATCTTTTCGGTCTTGTCTGGGTTAACTGAGAGAAGTATCCCCCTGGAGTCTTCTTTAAGCCCTTTTCAGACTCTTTAAACATGAAATATTTATGAGCAATCTTGTTGCGCTTCACGCTCGCCAAAATCAAATTTGAAGGCACATATTTCAGGCAGTAGTTTACCCCTTTTTCGGTCTGGACAATTAATTTTAGGAATAAAGGTATGCTCTAGGAACTTTGGTTCGCTAGAAGAGTATTCTCATGTGTAATTTTAACCCTTTTTCAGGCCTAAGGGACTAAATATTTGAAAAAGGAACATTCTCCTTGGTTTTGGTTTATCACCTATTTTGGGCCTTAGAGATTACTTACAAAAAAGGAACCCCTACAGAGTCCATAGTTAAGCTCTTTTCAGACTCCCTAAAATTGAAAAGATCACCAAGTAACCTTGTTCCTTCACACTCATTAAATTGATCCAGAGGAACATCTACTGGCATGAATTTAACCCTTTTTCCATCCTGTAGATTATAGCGGAAAAAGGTATGCCTTAGGAGATTTGTCTCGTCGGGAGAGTTCTCCTCAGTAACTTTTATACTTTTTTGAGCTAAGGAGACTAAACTCAGAAAAAGGTGGTGAGTCCATAGTTAAGCTCTTTTCAGACTCCTTAAAATTGAAAATATTGTCTAGTGATCTTGGCTTTGTCACACTCCTTAAAATGGTTTTGGAATAGACGTATTTTTGGTGCCATTTGAACCCTTTTTCAAACCGACTATATTACCTTTGAAAATGGTACTCCCTGGAGTCTTCTTTTACGTTTTTTCAGACTCTCTAAATGTGAGAAAACTACCGAGCTTGACTTCTCTAGGCTTGTAAATATTACATAGAAGGGGTCTCATTGTGTCTTTCTTAGTCACATTTTCATCTCTTCGTTTTTGGCCTAATGTCAGCTCCATGTTTCTCTCAAATAAACCTTTCAAGAACGCCTTATACGCAATCCTTGTAGCACTTCTTCCCTCTGTGACCTGACAACTTGACCCAGGGAGGAATTTTCCTCGAGTGTCCTTTTCCTACACATGTCTCCTTGTTATGAGAATTAGTATGTTCAATGCGCTTGGAACTAGTATGATTTCTTGTGACACTCATTCCTCCTTTGTAATGTAGAATTCTTTTATTCTTTTTCAAGATCTTACAAAATTGAAAAAGACAAAAAAATCTAATATTCCAAAAAGAGGGGTCAAGAAATACATATTCTTTTTTAGCAGCACAAAGAGTCGCCCTTGGACAAAGCACATCCTTATGTTTGTTTGCCAAGAATTGGGATATAGTATGACCTTAGGAACTTTTTCTTTCTACATAGAGATGCGTCCTCCTCCATTTGGTTACTCTTCCAAACACATGGAGAGTTTGTGTTGCCTCATGCATCATGAACTTATGTCAATGTCATGCTGCTTGAGTTTGATAATCTTTCTTTATTTTTTCCAAGGGGAGTTTCACCCAACCCGAGTTGGCCTTTCTGCAATTTGTCTCTTGACCTCATGAATCAACCATCCCAAGAGTTCAGTCAAGTCCTGATTCAAAATCAACGAAGTTCTTTGCTTGATCATCGAGATCCTCATGTCTTTTCCTGAAGAGCCGTCGATCACCTCAAGTTAGTGGGTTATACACTCCCATTGTACTCCTACCTGATTTTTGAAGATATTGAAGTTGTTTCTCGAGTTATAAAGGCCCCATCTCCAACTATTGGGCGTCACTAGATTATTGAATATGGATACTCTATTTGTATATCTTCGATTGATTTTGAGATGTAGATATGTTGTGTATTACTCATGGATACACTTTATATAGTTATATGACATGTATCTGTAGTGTATTTGGTTGACAACCATGATTTAGTTCATCCCGAGTAAGGGTATGCCCACGTCAGAGAGAAAATTGTTGTTTTGCAGATGGAACCTCTTGAACTCTGGTCTCGGGCTCACTCGATCTCCTACATTAGTGAAGATATTGTAATTTATTTCGGCCATTAGTTTATATTCTAACCTCACACATTAGAGGTCATATGTTATAGCCCTAAAATTCCCTATTAATTCATGCATGGCCTTGGCCCTCTTACTTGCATATTTTTTCAAAGAACAACTGAGAAGGTCTTCTTTAAAAACTATTTTTTGGAATATGTATGTGCCCTTCACCATTACATCTCGGGTACTTATGCCTCTTGCACCAACATAGATCATGTACATATGCATGTTGCACCATTACAACCCATGTATGCTTGCAAAAATTGCAAGGAATTTGTTGAAATTCATGGGCTATTGGAGGTTTCCCAACTAATACACCTGCTATAGGCCATCACCCAACCAAATAACCATCATTTTGGCATATAAAAGGAGGTGTTGGGGTATTATTTCTAATCTAAGCTAAGAATAGTGAAACTCTACCCAATTTCACTTCCCCTCCTTGCCTAAGATATTGATGCCTTTTGTTAGATATTGCCTCAACATTCCCTCATCATCCCCTCCTTCCTCCATTCAACCCATTCCCTTCCATAGAGGCGATCAGAAGGTTGAGAGAAGAAGTTAATTCAAGGTGTACTTGGACCATGGTAAGGATGATCCCAGACTAGGTTCATGGAACGATGGTTGACTTAGATTGTAAGGTATAATGTTTGTATTATGAATAAAAGAATCACATTTTCATGTCCCAAATGATGGTGTTTTGAGTATTTTTATTGATTTATACTTGAAATTTTATATCTAACCCTAACTTATGGATAGAATAACATTCTTGTAGTTCTTTGTTTGCCTATCTTTGGATGCAGGTCAGTCTTGGGAGGAGATGTGAAGTCAGTGGAACTTCTAATCTTGAAGAGATCATCACCAGATGTGGGATCAAAGGTATAGTTACCCTATCTCTTCTCTATTTGCTTTATTTACATTAGTTTTGGTATGTTTTGGGTAGAGTAGAATTTATTGACTTTTATATGGTTATTCTCTTTGTCTACATCTTGAACCCTGGTGTAGTTAAAGGGGGGGTTTTCCCTCTAGCAAATACACATCCGGTGCCACATGCATAGATGTCGTTATTATTATATTATTGGACGTATATGTATTTTAAGGGTGTGAGCCCCAATTTTTTACTATAACACCATATTTTTGGAGAGATGAAATATATATAAAAACACTGGTCTTCATATTTACTTACATTACAATGTGTACAATGATAAAAGTGTTTTCTTTTCTTTAGTTATGTGAAAAATTCCAATCTAAAAAAAAAATAGCATATGCATCGGATACATAATTATCAATTCTAGTTATGTGATGATAAGTAAAAAAATCAAAATGTCATTCCAAAATTCATACCCGTAAGACGTGTCAGAGTAGAGTAGGGTCTCGCACAAGGTAAATGTTGTTAAACTGACATACTACTAACTGGGAGTCCAGGAGAACTTCTAAAGAGAGAATAAAATGTTAAATGCCACCACGTAAAAGTTCTATAATGACACTATATTCAACCACATTATTCATTGATGGCCCTAGGAAAACGCCACATGAATCCACCGGTATACCCTCAGGTGAGTAAACAAGCCAAGCAGCGAAAGCCAAGTTCCATGTATGACGATTGGCCCTATCTATGAATCATAAGTACACTAAAGACTCCATTGACATCTACCAACCAAGGGAAAAATCAATAAGAAAGTTGAAGATAAGAAAGGGGGAAAATATATATACACTAAAATACATTAGTATACAAAGAGTTACGCCCAACAATGGGGCTCAATGATCTGGATTATTTTCGGCACAAAATAAGAGCATAGATATAATAAAGAAATGCACAGAGATATTGCAAGAGAGACAACAATATAATAGAGATATAGCGGAAATAACAAGAGTCACAGATATACAGTAATACACGATTTATATTAATGAAATAAATGTACAGAGACTGTAAAATACAGAGTCAAAGACTCGCTAGAATGGTGGTAGCTTATCTCTGAGAAGAGATGTGACAGCTACTTGCATTTGCAAGAAGATGATCCTTACAATGAGGCTCTAAGGCCTTTTCAACATAAGTAAAATCCAAAAACCTAACCCCGGAAGATGAAAAGCCAAAAGGTTTGTGGACCCCGAGGGGGGTAGTTGATACGTCAACTTCCCAGGGGCGTAACTTTTGCATACAATCTCCGTTTGGGGCACTCAATAGCTCATTGGAAAGATATATGTGAGAACTACAACTTTTGGGTGATAAAAATGATCTATGATCCATGTTTCTCCCCGGTTTCTCAAAAAACATCGTTTAGGGCCTCAAAATGGCCCTGGAAGTTAAAAACTGCTAAAAATAGTAAATTACCAAAATTGTCAGAAACATGTTTTGGGCCAATTGGAGAAGGTGGGTGGCCACCGATATACACCTGGATCAATCCTCCCTCCTTAGGAATCAATGGTCTCCATTGCGTTGAGTTCCCAGGGGAGAGGGGAAAGCCATTGCTGAATCTAAATATTACTGAGTTGTTTGCCTTGTTGGAACCGTTGCGTTGCTTGGTTTGTTGAAGGTCGTCACGAACCTGTGCCTGGAAGATTTGGACCTTTTTAACTAGTCTGGATATTTTAGTTGACTATGTGCAGAAGGAATCTTTGTGCTTTGCTGCAACCTTGTCGACTTGCTTCTGGTGGATAGAAGGTGCTTGGGCCGAGGCTGTAGTGGTTGCAGTATCCTTTTGTCCCATTTTTGAATAGATTGTGGAGAAGATGAATTTTGTAGTATGAGATACTACCTTGCGACACTGTTTAGGTGGGCCAGTAGTTGGAACTACCTCTGGTATCCTGTAGAGATGACCCCCCAGAGTAATAATGACACTACGGGGTCGAGACTCATAGATAGCATGGCGTTTCCACATATATGGCTAGCCCAAGAGAACATCACAGACATCCAGTGGGGCAACATCACATAATACATCATCCTTGAAGGGTTGGATGCCGTATGACAATCGACACTGTTGACTGACACAAAGATCACGTCCTTGGCGAAGCCACCCGATGCTATATGGTTGCAGGTGTGGTGTTGTCTATAATCCCAACTGTTTGACAACCTCTATTGAGATGAGGTTATTTTGGATTCCACTATAAACAATAAAATGCAGTGGGGTCCCCTTCACCCACATCTGTGAATGAGAAAGGTGCTCCCCCTCTTCTGGATCTGTTGGTTCTTCTGGTTGAATTGCTACGGTTGCGACAATAGTAGTGGGGTCTGCGTCGATGATCTGTCTTTTACCAGTATTTTCATAATCAGATTCTGAATCAGGGTTCAGCTCCTTGTCTTTGATCTTGGCCACCAATGACTGTTTTGAGCGACATTCGTCGGTGTTGTGCCCGGGGATTTTGTGGAAATCGCACCATTTTCTGGTGTCCTTCTTTGTCTTCCCGTGACCCTTCTTTTCCTGTGGCTTGGACTGGTTTTCGGGAGACTGTTTGTTAGGGAAGTCTTTTTCATACTTTGGTTGTTTTGGATTTGCACACCCGAACTCCCATTTGTTCTGGTGCTTAAATTTCTGCTCGATTTTAACATCATATCGATAGGCAGCACCGAGTGATGAGATGTCTAGAAAATCCATTTCGGTTTGGATGTATCTGTGTAGAGCCCCATGGTATTTCAGAACCAAATGTCGTTCAGAGTCTTTGATACCCAGCTTGGTGTGCAAGGTATGGAAGAAATTGGTGAACTCCAGATCTGATTGGCCCCTCTCTTGTCGCAGTGCGGTCCATCTCATGTACTGGTCCTCATAGTTGCCAACAGGGTAGTACTGTTCCTTTACCACATCCACACAAAAAATCCCAAGTGGGCTCGGCCCCATATATTCCAGAATCCTCTGTGGAACTCTGCTCCCAGTAAGTTTCCCACCAATGTTTGACATGGGGGAGAGCCTTAAGGAATGCGAAGGTGATCTTTTCCTTGTCAAAAAAATTATGAATAGAGAAATAACCTTCTAGCAGATTTAACCATTTATCTAGGGCATCTGCATCTATTTGACCTTCAAATATGGGAATATCAAAATTAACCTATACCTTGAAAGGTGAGGTGCCTCCAAAGTGGTTTCTTGATGAAGATGCGCCTGATGCTATCGGTAGGCGTTGAAGGATGTGGGAAAAATTCTCCATCATTCCGTCCCTCTGTCGCGTGAGAGCTTGCTCAAGCAACAGACTGATAGGATCGTTTGCTCCGTCGATTTTCTTTTCCTCCACCATTGAGGGTTTCTTGGGTGTGCGAGAGTGATTGTCCTCAAGAGAGACAAGCTCGAGACCCAACTTGCTATATGCAGACCTCGTCGGGGACATGCACTGAAAAATGATCAAGAGTAGCCTACTCTGATACCACTGATCCAGATTATTTTCGACACGAAATGAGAGCAGAGATATAATAAAGAAATGCACAGAGATATTGCAAGAGAGACAAAAATATAAAAGATATATAGCGGAAATAACAAGATTCACAGATATACAGTAATACACGATTTCTATTAATGAAATAAATGTACAGAGACTGTAAAATACAGAGTGAAAGACTCGCTAGAATGGTGGTAGCTTATCTCTGAGAAGAGATGTGACGGCTACTTGCATTCGAAAGAAGATGATCCTTACAATGAGGCTCTAAGGGCCTTTTTAACATAAGTAAAATCCAAAACCCTAACCCCGGAAGATGAAAAGCCAAAAGATTTGTGGGCCCCGAGGGGGGTAGTTGATACGTCAACTTCCCAGGGGCATAACTTTTGCATACGATCTCCGTTTGGGGCGATCAATAGCTCGTTGGAAAGATATATCCGAGAAATACAACTTTTGGGTGAGCAACATGATATATGATCCATGTTGCTCCCCGTTTTCTCAAAAAACATCGTTTAGGTCCTCAAAATGGCCCCGGAAGTTAAAAACTGCTAAAAATAGTAAATTACCAAAATTGTCATAAACATGTTTTGGGCCAGTTGGAGAAGGTGGGTGGCCACCGATATCCACCTGGATCACTCAAGCATAATATATTTTCAAGTAGATCCCATTTCTAGGCTCAACAAACATATTCCGTTCATAATATTCTAATTTGTAAGATCCTTTTTCTAAGACACGTCGCATGATATAGGGACTGTGCCATGGTTTTGAACTTTCTTTCCCCAAGTGGTTCTTTTTCTTGGTTGTACAGAAGGACCAATTCACCCTCAACATACCGTGGAAGACATACAGACTTATCATATTGGACCTTGACAAGTTTTTTATTCACTTTGATAGCCATGGAGTCATCTCGATGTTGCTCATATAAACTCTCTAGGTGTATGAGGCTTTGTTCAAGATAGTAAATTCTAGGTAGGAGTGTAACTGCCAATCTAAGATAAGGGATTTCACATTCAATAGGTAAGATCGACTCCACACCGTGCACTAACTGGAAAGGAGAAAAATAGATGGAAATCTTAGCCGAGGTTCGGTATGCCCAAAGTGTTAGATAAATCATGATATGTCAGTCAGATTTTCTCTAGCTGATAATTTTCTATAAAATGGCCAGGGATGATTTTAAGGATGGAAATTTATTTTTAAATGTAGAAACCTTGGCGAATCTTACTAATCCTTCATATGTCAACTATAAATGTTTGGCGATATTTTTGTAACAATGTTCAAATTTCTAAGTATTTTATATAGTTTTTATAAAATTTTGGCGATTTTTATGGTAAAATAATTTTATCATATAGAATTTGGGCGAATCATTTGTAAAATAGCGAATCTCATTTTTTGAAAAGCCATGGAAAATTAGCCCATAAGAGAAATTTAGCCCCTAAAATCATCCATGAAAATGGTCTTGAGAGACTTGTTAACGACATATAATTGTCCATTTACCTGAGGGTAGTAAGGGGAACAATGACCATTTTTAAACCCTAGTTTTGATGCTAATTATTTCATCATTTCATTATGAAAGTGAATTCCATGATCAATGACAATCTCACTCGGGATTTCAAACATGGATATAATTTGATTGAACACGAAGAATGAAACATTATTACCATAGTATTTAACTATAGGAATGGTCTTGGCCCACTTATTAAAGTAATCTACAGCCATGATAATGTGTTGATGCCCCCCATCCAAATTTGGGTTGCAATCCATAAAATCCACCCCCTACTTGGTGAAGGGACCAAAGGTAACAACTAGGTGGAGAGGGGTTGGATGCGAGAACATATTCTGAGTGAACACCTGGAAGGGGTGACACTTATTAACTTCTTCAACACAATATTTAAAAATAGACAGCCAAAAATAATTGACTCACAAAATTATCTGGGTTGATGTAAGCTTGGATAGATGACCACCACAAGCTCCATTGTGGAAGTCATTTACAACAAAATCAACTTCTTTGTGATTCAAGGAATGAATAAAGATACTATATACTCCTCGATGATACAAAGTGTCGCCGACGATAAGGTAGTTCTTAGCTTGGTATCATATACACCGTCGATCATCTCTCAAGAGATACTGAGGGGACTTCAAAGTTTGAAGATAGAACAAAATATTTCCATACCAGGGGTCTGACGATGAGACAAGGAAAATGTGTTCATCTGCAAATGAATCAACATGAATAAAATCCTCATCTAACAAAGTGAATTCATATATTAACTTTGCAAAAACTAGTGATTTCTTGGATTTCGTAGAAGCAAAATCGAGATCAAATTATTGTAAAATGACATTCCATTTATTGTATTTTACCCCTATGACACGCCTGGTAAGAATGTATTGAAATGGATTGACATAGAGAACCACAATAGTTTTTCAAAGCAATATATAGTGTCACAATCGCTGAACTGCGTGAACGACAACCAAAGCTAGATTTTCAACATGAGAATATTTGAGTTTAGGGCAGACTAAGTTTCGACTAAGATAGTAAATGATGTGCTCATGGATCTTGTCATCCTATTGAACCAACACCATACCAATCATATCTTCAAAGGTGGTGATATAAAACAAGTAATCTCTACTATAGTCTAGAGACTTCAACAGAGGCATTGATACCAAGGCTTTCTTCAAAGAATCGAAGGATTCCTGGTCTCAATCATCCAAGATAAAAGGAGTGTCCTTATTTAAGAGATGCATGAAACCCTTAGTAATATTGGCATAGTTCACTATAAACCATTGTTAAAATTTATCTTTCCCCTGTAAACCTTGAATTTGATGAATAGTGAGTAGGGTAGGAAATCAAAGTATTTTCTCAACCTTTAACGGATCCACCATGATCCAAGTCTCAGAGACTAAGAATCCTAGAAGTTGACCTGACTTAATGAAAAAGATGAATTTATGAGGGTTCAAACAAATGCGGTAATGGTGACATCTTTCAACAACTAGCCAAAGGTGGGTAGGGTGATCCACTCTCTTATGGGAGTGAGCAACAAGATCGTCAAGATAGGATTTGACTATATGATTTAGATCGTTAAACGCAAAGGTCATAGCTCGTTGGAAGGTTTCTCCAGCGTTATTAAGGATGAAAGGAATTTTTTGGTATGCAAATGTACCCTAAGGAAAAATAAATGTCATCTTATGTTGGTCCTCAGGCTTAATTTGAATTTGGTTATACCCTGAAAATCCATCCATAAAAGAAAAAACTTTGCTTCCCACACACTCATCGAGAATATGATCAATCAAGGGTGTTGGGAAGTTGTCTTTAGGATAGGCCTTATTCAGATCTCGAAAATCCATGCATACACAGAAGGTTCCTTTATTTTTATTCACATGAATGGGATTGGATACCCATTCAATCAAGGGAACCGGGTAGATAAATCCAACGTTGAGAAATTTGTATACCTTTGCACTAATAGTAGGGGTCTTCCTAGGATTGACATCTCTAAGTTTCTTTTGAATAGGTTTAGCATCCGAGTAGGTTTTAATCTCATGTTTGACAATTCAAGGGCCGATTCCTAGCATCTCTTCATATGACCAAGCGAATACATCGGGAAATTATTTGAAGAGCTCGGTGTAAATCATAATTTCTTGTGATGCAGAAGTCACCAATCAAACTCTCCATAGGGACTTGAAGAGTAACCAGTCAGGGGAGTAAACTCTAAGTAACGAGCTTAACTTCCTAAGTTCATGCTAAACCCAAAATTTTGATGACTAGTGGACTCAAAAGTTTTTTCTCTGTTCAAAGGTGACACAACTGCTGCCAATATAAGATAATATTCTTTCCCCCCCTGTTTTGTTTTTTTTTCATAGTCAATTGAATGTTATGATACAAAGGAGGAAACAAGTGTCACTAATAAGAAACTAGTTCTAGCAGTGGAACATACCTATTCTCAATGCAAGGAGGTGCATGCAGGATGTGGACACTCGGGGGAATATTTCCTCTTGGGGTATAGGGTTTCAAGATGCAAAGGATATAAACAAGGTTCTACTTGGTTGATGATGCAAACTACTGAGGTGATAGGATTATAATGAAAAAGTGAGAATCGAAAATAGGCTTGATACTGTAAGCAAGATAATGCGATGCAATTACAATTGAACACCAAAAAAATGTCATTTTTTCATAAAATTAGTCTACTTGGGTTGAAAAAGGGGTAAACTTCACCAAATAGATGTCGTTTCAAATCCAACTTACGAGTGTGAAAGAGACAAGTTCACTCGACAATTTTTCTCTTTTTGGGAGAGTCAGAAAAGAGCTTAAATTAGACTCGTTGGGAGTCTCGCTTAGTATAGGTAAGCATGCTTATGAGTAAGAAATGAGGTTCAAACACAAATTCATATATTATCTATAAGGGACTCTCGATTCTACGGACAAAAATATCTTCATGGGAACCAAATGGAGCAGAAGATCTAACTAGGGAACCCATGTTTGTTAAGTCTCTACCATTGAATAACGATACTTCTAGTAACTTGCAGAAAGAAGGTTCCATGTCACTACTAAATGGGTTCATACCTAAGGAATATGAGTTGTAGTCATAGGATGATGCAAATGTTCATAATGGATCGATGACCTATCCTATATGATGGTTGACGAAAAATACCTGTCCAAAGTTACGAACGAGTGACATGGTGCTATAAACCTTAAGAATTCTTGGATAAAACCACCAAAACCAAATCCATCCACTGTCGTATTATTACATTAGGACAAAACATTATTAAAAACTATGCAAAGTGGGTAAATTTTTTCTATAAATAGTAAAAAAAAAAACTTTTACTATACCATTTGTATTTTTTACCCAACTAGTGCATTTTGGACCAAATTGCCCCCAAATTTCAACTGTTGATTGTGAGAGCCACGAGTGATGGAATAAACAACCGTTTGGACCATGTAATTCATCTTTCTCCTCTCTTTATTTATAGTGGATTAATAATTGAAATTATTTCTCCTTATTTGAGTATTTCAAGGAACAACTTAGAAACTAGGGTATACGCGGGTTGTAGATCATCAGGTCGCGTATACGCAGCCCTATACATGACTGTTTGCAAAAAATCTAGCATATAAGAAGACCTATACATGACTGTGTAATATGTAGCTCGCATACAAGTCCATGGATATGGTTTTTAAAGGGTTACTGACTCAAAAAATTATTTGAATCTTGCAGGATTGTGCTAGAGTGGAGAGAAAGAGAGCATGAAGAGGTGGATGCTTCAGTGGAGAGAGATCTAGGGGCCCATATGGAATTAAAAATATGTGGGTTGTATAAATTTTGGGCTCTCAAAGGTATGAGGGATCAAGTGAGACTTTCTACATGTTAGTGAACTACTCGGATCTGGATATAGAGACCTTCAACCCTAATGGGTAACCATTGAGGATTGAAGCTGAGGACATATACTCTTTTATAGGATTGTCACGTCAGGGTGAGGTGGTCAAACTCAAATCCCAAGGAGTTTGGAGTGGCATAAACATAGAGGAATACATAGCCACACATTGCATTACAGGGACCAAGAAGGTAGGGAGCCAACTCCTGATCAGAGGGATCAACAATCTAAGTCTCAAGATTATTGTCCTAGTGTTGAAATGGATCATCAGGCATCGAGTCCACTTATGTTATATTCAATAGAGTGCTTGTGACCCATTTTTTATGACTGGTGCACCTCACTACTGTCCAACATGAAGAGCCATCTCACAAACTAAAAAATGGGTAGAAAGAGTAACTTCAGGTTTATGTCTATCCGATGTAGTTTTTTCTTCAAGTGAATTCTAGGCTTGGTCCCTAGAGTAGAGATTGTTCCACATGGACCTTGTGATCCATCCATGGCATGGTGGACCAAGGTGATGAGGTGACAAGGGGTGGTAGAGTGCCAACACCCTACAACAAAGAGTTTTTATTCTGGTGGAGCAGGTAGGTGATGGATCTGGAAGACTACCCTTATGTAAGGATTGACTTTAGAGGAGATCTAGACATGTCGTTACAATTAGGTTCTGCCTATGGAGACATAGGTATGCAAACTTTTTTGAATATTTCATTTTTTTGTATTTTTGTAGAAGAAAACAAAAATATTTTTGGATGATGTCAAGTAATAACTAAACATGTATGTTATGTATATGTGGTTTAGCGACGACCGAACGAACTTCCACGACATCGATGGAGGCATTGGGGAGATGAGTCAGTGGGAGGGGATGATGATAGAGTGCTTCAAAATGTCCAAGGAAACATGTCTCGTTTGAAGAAAAGGATTCCCATGGTTCAGGTAGAGGAGCTTCAAGAGGCGATGTGGTAGGTGGTAGGTGTACCTCATTCTTGGATACAACTATTTTGGCATATTGAAAATGACATAGTATGTTATCATGACACTGTTATAGCCCTAAAATTCCTTATTCGTTCATACATGGCCTTGGCCCTCTTACTTGCATATTTTTCCAAAGCATTGTTGACAAGCTCTTCTTAAAAAACCATTTTTTGGAAGATGTACGTGCGCTGCACCATTACAAACTGCGTACATACACTTGTTGCACGACTACAACTCATGTACATATGCATGTTTCACCATTACAACCCGTGTATGCTTGCAAAAGTTTCAAACAATCAAAAGTTGCAAGGAATTCGTTGAAATTCACAGGCTATTGGAGGTTTCCCAACTAATCCACCTTATAGCCCGTCACCCAACCGAATAACTATGTTGTTGGCATATAAAAGGAGGTTTTGGGGTCTCATTTATAATCTAAGCATAAGAACAGTGAAACTCTGCCCAATTTCACTTCCCCTCCTTTCCCAAGATATTGTTGCCTATTGTGAGATATTGCCTCAACATTCCCTCATCATCCCCTTCTTCCTCCATTCAACCCACTCCCTTCCATAGAGGTGATCAGAAGGTTGAGAGAAGAATTTCATTCAAGCTGCACTTGGAGAATGGTAAAGAGGATCACAGACTAGATTCGTGGAACGGTGGCCGACTCATATTGTAAGGTATAATATTTGTATTATGAATAGAAGAATCACATTTTCATGTCCTAAATGATGTTGTTTTGAGTATTATTATTGATTTATACTTGAAATTTTATATCTAACCCTAAGTTTTGGATAAAATAACATGCTTGTACTTCTTTGTTTGCCTATCTTTGGATGTAGGTCAACCTTGGGAGGAGATGTACAGTCAGTGAAACTTCCAAGCTTGAGTATAATTGATTGACTTGGGATCAAAGGTATAGTTACCCTATCTCTTCTCTATTTTCTTTCTTTAAATTAGTTTTGGTATGTTTTCGGTAGAGTATAATTGATTGAATTTTAGATGGTTATTCGCTCTGTCTACATATTGAACCCTGGTGTAAATAAAGGGGGGTTTTCCCACTAGATGAACTGGTGACCATACTGGGGAAGCCTCTAGGGTTTTTTAGGTTGTTTAATTGGTTTGTTTTCCTTTCAAGTTTCTTTCAAGTTTTATGAGTCTGTCAAGGTATCTTAGTCACCTTCAGGTGCATACTAGTTGTCCCTGCCCTGTAAGACTGCCTGTTATTTTATTTTTTTGAAGAGACACAGAGGTCTATGTGCCCTATATTGGGTCAGCCCATGTACATATGCACTCTTCTCAGTAAATAGCCCACATACATACATAGGTTGCTGAAGAAACAACCTGCATTTTTATTTTAGGGAAGTTTTTGAAAAAGAGGGAGTTTTCCTCTTTCCTGATTGAAGTTCATACTTCTCATGGATTTCTTGGATCAATCTAGACTCTATGTTTACAACCATAGCCTAGGCATAGGCTTCAATTTACTTGTTTTTATTGATCTTCTTGTGTTTTCTATTTTAAAAAGGTCTTACACAAGTTGTTGAGTAGTAAATATTCCTTCTTGGTTTCTTGATTGAATCCCTATGATCCACGGTGGGATAAAGGTATTTTCCAGTCTTGTTTTAGTTTTCTTTTTACCCTTTCTACTTGCTTTGAAAAAAGAAAAATATTTATTTCAGTTTTTCTCTTTAAAGAAATTCAAAAAAAAGATTTTCATTTCAGTTTGGTAAAGTAGTTAGAGTTGGTTATTTGCAAAAAGGAAAAAGAGTCTGTTTTTCAAGTTATTTCTTGATTTCTTGAAGCATAAGTAGCTTGCAGTAAAGTGAAAGTAGGTTTTATGTTTTCTTTACAAGATCTTGAAAAGTTTGTTAAGAAAAGTTGAGTTACAAAGAGTTAGTTATAAAACTTTTCTTTGAGATTTGAAGTAATTGTGCTTTCAAGTGCTTTAGTTTTCTCCTCTTTTTGTCTCTTTATAACACCATTTGTTTCACCACCGTATCCTGTCAATAAATCAATCCTTTAAAAAGAACTCTTAATCTAAAATACACTAGACTTTTTTGTTTTTAGGGTCAACAAACTAGTTTAGGTTTGGGGCCTTGAATTAGGTTGGAGAGGAAACTCTTCAAGGCCATTAAATCAAACATTGGAGTCTGATTTAGGGAGTGCTTGGGTCTAGTTTCGTAAAATTTATCTAGGACTCCCCTCTAACATAGGGGATAAACACGAGGTCGCATGAGGAAAGGAAGTGGAGATAAACCCTCCAAATCCAGATTGAACATAGTGGGGAATGCATATTGAGGATCCATCTTGGGAGTAATACCGACTGAATTTTCCTAAAGAGATTTATGGACCTCAAATCCGTTCGAGATCCTCATTTGTATTCTGGACCATTTTCTCTTGATACCCTTGATAGGTTTCGGACTTGTTATCCTGCTCATTGCGAATCTACCTGACTATCGACTCTACCTGCTTAGTGACTAATTGCGAGTTGGAAACTAAGTTTCCCATATTCTAGGGACTTACACGGGCAACTATAGGGGTATACTACGGTACCTAGGGTAGACATCGGATCATGCTTTGCAGAGTATACCTGGAGGGTGCTTCCATGTTTGAGTTCCACTTACACTGGTTAGCTTCTCTAGTGTTGATTGACACAACTGTCCTTCCTACTAGATAGTCGACTGCTTGATTTGTCTTTAGGAAATTTTTAGTGTGTCCTTGGTGTTTAAATGCTAGTTAAGCCTTACTGTGTTCGTTGATAATTTCACAAAGTGGAAGATAAAAAAATCTCTCGGTCACAAAGGCTTCAAGGCTTATTGTCAATTCCATTGGAGCCACCTCCACCACCATTACGACAAAGACTTGACCAACAAGGTTCGTTCGAAGCGATCGGGCCACATGAAACTATGACCAATCCTACTTCGTGAGGAGACTATTTGAATCTTGAGGAACCTTTTATTTCTGAACTTGAGGCAAAGGCTCTCAGGCCATCCAACCCTTCGATCACTAACTTGTCAGCTCCGATCTGCATACAAGTTGTCCCTTTCGAGGTGACACCTTCTGAGTGCCAGCTAGTCCTACAAGCGACAATGGAAGCAAATTCTTCTACTTCATCGGGGATTCCTCATACTCCCATTACGAATACAACCATAGGGGGAATCCTACCTCCTTTCCCACCTTCATCAGTCCAGACCACAGTGGTCTCGACTCCCTCTACTTTGGTCAGTGGTCTAATACCGTTATTGACGTTGAACACCACTCCATTTACTTAGAGTGTGATGGACCATCCATTCTCATATGGGATTCCCGACTTTTATTCAAAATTGTTTCTCACCTACTCCACTTTACAGATCATGGATCTAGGGGTAGGGATCTCAAACACTCTCTTGTAAGGGTTTGTCAGAGGTGCTTCAATCCCCTTTAATGTTATCCCTTACCATGGAAGTCATATACCTCCTTCGTCCCCCTTGCTCGGTAGTGCTTTCCAACAACCAATCGGGCCCAATGCTAATTATAGCTTGTTTGAAGCAAGTAGTTTAGGACCTTCATCTTACATAATGTCAGTGGGATCTATGTCATTCTCTTTGTTTTGCACATTTGGGAACAACTCTTTTTCTTTGGTTGTTGTCTCGGTTGGGGGAAAATCCAATTTCGGTCAACATAACCCCATGCAAGGTACTATTTCTTCAAAGGGGGCAACGATTGGAGTTTTTGTTGGCATATTTATTACGGGCAGACATAAGGCAGAGTATTTATTTTTCATTGATGGCAAGCTTAGATCGACTATGATGAACAAGAGAAAGTGGCAATACCAGCAGTGAAAAGATGATCCCATGGAAAGATCAGAACCGTAAACTCCAGGAGTCAAGGAAGCAACTCACGGTAAAAAATCCTGAAATGTGATAGATCAGAGCATGTCAAAGACTCCATTTCAGAGTTTCGTAGACTGGGAAATTAGATTTTTAGATACTAGGAGTTGGAGGAGTCAAGAGTCGAGACTCTTCATCACAGGATTCCCGAAGTCGCGAAATGCGAAACACTGAAATCCCAAAACAGGCACATCAACAAAGAGTTTCACAGACCGGGAAATAACTCCATTTCGGAGTTCCGGATACCGGGAGTTGGAGGAGTCAAGAGTCGAGACTCTTCATTACAGGATTTTCGAAGTCGCGAAATGAGAAACACTGAAATCCTAAAACAGGCATATCAACAAAGAGTTTTGTAAAATGGGAAATAACTCCATTTCGGAGTTTCGAATACCGGGATTTGGAGTGTAGAAACACTTCACCATAGGAATGCCAAAATGTCAAAATGCCAAAATGCGAAAAACACCTTTTGGTGTAGTTTCGGTTACTGGGATTTGGAGTGTCGAAACACTTCACCATGGGAATGCCAAAATGTCAAAATGCTGAAATGCAAAAAACATCTTTTGGTGTAGGTTTTGGTTACCGGGAGTTGGAGTGTCGAAACACTTCACCATAGAAATCGTGAAATGCTGAAATGTGAAATTGCGACATAGAGTTTCGGGGATTGCGACATGGAGTTTAGGAGTTTCAGTGATTGCGACATGGAGCATCAAGATATCTCATCACAAGAATTGCCGAAATCGCGAAATGCTGAAAGGGATTGTTGTGAGTCTCGAAGACTCGAAGGGAAAAACGCCAAAATCTCGTCAGTCGTTTGATTAGGAAAAGAAGGGATCAGATTATGAAGTTTTGTGGACTATTGATATGGATCCATTTCAAGGATCATGACTTGGAGAGTCGAGATGCTTCGCAAAAATAATTCACGACGTGTGAAATCGCGAATTACCAAAATACGAAATGCGAAAGACATTTTGTTTCTTGTAATCCAATGGTGCAGGTGAATTCGAATATGATTGGAGGGATACTGTTTCACCTCACAGTTAATTGATCAGTTATGATTCATTTAGAAAAAATTATTCATGATTCTTGATCAGTTGGCAATTCAGTTGTTAAGGCCTGTGTGAATAAAAGAAGATATGAGATGACTGTGCAAGGTTGGTCGTTTTGAATGAAAAATGAGTTGAACTGTAAGAAAGGGAAAATTACAGTATGCACAGTGTGAGACCGATAGTATGCGCAGTGTGAGATAAAACTCAGAGATGAGTAATAGATGAGTAATAGATAGAAACAAGAGGAAAATTGTAGAACAGCTTGAAGTAGAGCAGAATTGCAGAACAGACAGAGGAAGAGAAGAATTGCAAAACAATCAGAAGTAGACCAGATTTATAGAACAAAGAAGAAGTGGTAAGAATCAATTTATCTGTGTTGTTGGTTATTCAATCATTTATTTATAATCAGGGAGGTATGGTGGTGCTAGTTAGGATTGTTTTCCTCATAGGTTTAAGTGGGTGCTTGAACATAGGGAGTTGTAGCTTCCATCTGGTTGCAGCCAGAAAAACCAGGATGGCAGGGTGGTGCAAGGGAGAATAGTTGTTCTCTATTATACAGGTTGGTGCCTGTGTGACTGGAAGTTGATGCTTCCATCTAGTTGGTGTTGGAACACTTAGGGAGTTGTTTCTTCCTTCTAGTGGGTGCTAGAGAAACCAAAGAGTTGGTAAAACAAAGGTAGTAGCCTCACATTGAGTTGGTGCTCAATTGTAGATGATGTACAAAACTTAAAAGACTGCCTATCATTTCAAAGAAGAAGAGGTTTTCTCCCTTTATGGGTTTCCTCATGAAAATCTGTCTATGTGTATATCTTATGTGTGAGTGATGCTAATTATTTATGTTTTCCATATGTAGTATAATATTGATGGTCACTTGGAGAAAGATTAAAAATGGTTTAATTGAATTAAAATTGTTTAATCATAGTAAGAAGTGATTCACCCCCCCTCTCAGTTGTCTTAGTAATTTCAACAATTGGCATCAGAGAAGGTTCCTTTTATTTAAAGGTATATCTGTAAGATTAAACATGACAAGTCATGAAGGGACTTCATACAATAATCCTCCTCTGTTTGATGGAACAAATTTTGCCTTTTGGAAGGTTAGAATGAGAACATACCTAATGACCTTAGGTGTTGATGTTTGGGATGTAGTAGAGACTGGATACATAAAGCCTGTTCTGCTAGCTTCCAAGGATGATAAGTTATAATTTAGCTTCAATGCTAAGGGAATGAATGCTATCTTGACTGGACTTGCAGAAGATGAGTTTGTAAAGGTGATGCATCTTCAAACTACCAAAGAAATGTGGGATAAACTTATTAGAAACTATGAAGGAAATGAGAAAGTAAAAGATGCCAAACTTCAAATATTTAGGTTGAAGTTTGAACAACTAAAGATGAATGAAGATGAAATAGTTAGCAAGTATTTTTTAAGAGTTGAAGAACTTGTGAATTCCATGAAGGATATTGGTGAGAAGTTTGAAGAATCACTCTTAGTTCAGAAGATTTTAAGATCTCTGCTTGATAAATTTAATCCAAAAGTCTCTGCAATAGAAGAACTAAATGATCTTAAAACTCTATCCATTGATCAACTTCTAAGAACTTTAACTGCATATGAAATGAGAATTAGCAAAGATAAATCCATTTCTAGAGAAGTATCGTTTAAAGCATACAAGAATACTGATTCAGAATTAGATGATATTGAGGCAAACTTTGTGAGAAGGTTAAAGAAAGGATCAGGAAAATATCAAGGCAAGTTTCCCTTCAAATGCTTTAACTTTGGTAAGATAGGTCATTTTTCATCTAAGTGTCCACATCAGAAAAAAGACCAGAACTTTGATGATGAAAATAAGTACAAATTCAAGAAATATAGTAAGAAGAAAAGTTTGTGTGCAAATAATGACAATTCCTCAGAAGACACCGATAGTGACTCTCCCTATGAAGATAAGGTAAATGACTTCGTTCTTATGACCAAATATGATTATGATAATAAAAGAACAGGCAGTGATGATAATGATGAAGAAGATGTGGTTGATATGGAAGGAGAAATGATCAGTGCACTGGAAGAGATTGACAGACTCATAATTAAGAGCAGAAAGAAAAAACAATTGTTGATACAGTTCGAAAAAGACAGTAAACAGCCTGATGAAGACTTTTCCCTGTTGAAAGTGGAATTAGAAGAGGCAAAGAAAATAGAAGACATATTGAAACAACAGTTGTCATAGAAGAAAGTGAGGTGTGAAGCCTTAGAATAAGAGATAGTAAAAACCAGAAAAGAAATGGAGAAGTTTAAGGGATTGTATCACCAAAATCTGCCAAGTATTAAAGCCTCAGAAGGATTAACCTCCATTCTAAATCAACAAAGAAACCCAAAGTTGAAATATGGATTGGGGTATGAAGAAGGATCAAGTAGTGATCATCCAAGTAATATAGAACCTATCAAGTTTTTCAAATCCTCAAACATTGATAACAATCACTCTACATAAACAAAGAAAGAAAATCAACCACCAAGAAGGAATGAAAGAAAAAGTACCAGAATTGAATTTGTAGATTAGAGAGATTATAGGCATGAAAGAAATCGACCTCCTCAAAGAAGACAAACTTTTTCAAGGTACCAAGGTTTTTTCCATGGTTATTGTTTTTTCTACTCTAATTTTGGTCACAAAGCTATAAACTGTTCTTTAAGATTTAGATATGAGCAATCAAGTTTTTCAAGGAATAATTATCTGCCACTACAAAGATTGAGATAGCCAAGCAACAGACAATCACGGACTATAAATCATGTGATGACTGGGAGAAGGACACAGGTGAAACACAACAACAATTATGAGCATAACAATCGTTATGATTTGTTATTCAGTGAGCCAAAATGTTACAACTACCATAATTATGGACATAAAGCTACAGACTGTCACTTAAGGAATTACAAGCCAGATTTGATCCCCACTATTGAAAATGTCAAGATCTGGAAGAAGAAAGCAAATGACAAGTGTGGACTAGTTTTATCAGCCCAAAGACAAACGAATCCCTGGTATATTGACATTGGATGTTCCAAACATATGACTAGAGACAAAAGTAAGTTTCTAACTCTAAGTGAAATCAAATCAGGGAATGTAACTTTTGAAAATGATGCACCAGGAAAAATAAAACGTAAAGGAATGGTAAGCTTGAGTAATGGAAAAGGGAAAGCTCAAGATGTGATATTTGTAGAAGGTATGAAACATAATCTGCTTAGTGTCAGTCAATTCTGTGACCGAGGATGTGAAGTCATTTTTACCTCTAAAGACTGTAGAATAAAATCTATGAATTCAGGACAGCTAGTTGCAAAAGGGATAAGAACATAAAACAATGTCTATGTGTTAAAAGAAGAAAAATAAGAATGCCACTTAAGCAAGTATGATGAAAGTTGGTTGTGGCATAGGAGACTTGGAAACCTAAATTTTGATCATATAATCAAGCTCAGAAACAATGGGGCAGTAAAAGATCTTCCGAAGATATCAAAGCCATATAACTTTGTTTGTAAACCCTGTCAGATAGGAAATATTACTCGCACTCAGTTCAAATCTAAAACCTTTCCTTCAACAGAAAAACCTCTCTAGTTAGTACATATGGATTTATGTGGACCATCAAGGAAACAAGGTACAGGAAAAGAAAATTATTTTATGTTGATTATTGATGATTATTCTAGACTAACATGGGTTGCCTTTTTGAAGGAAAAATCTGAAGCATTTGAAAAATTCAAAGTGTTTAAGGCTCTGTCTGAGAATCAAACAGGAAAAAGATTAAATGCAGTAAGGTATGATAGAGGAAGAGAGTTTAGTTCATGGAACTTCAAAGAGTTTTGTGATAAACATGGGATCAAAAGAGAGAACACAATTCCAAGGACTCCATAACAAAATGGAGTTGTTGAGAGGTAGAATAGATCAATACAACAAATGGCAAGATCAATGATGAATGAAAGGAACATACCTTAGACATATTGGGTAGAAGAAATTCATACAACTGTTCATATCCTTAACAAAGCTCATCTCATGCCACACAGTGACAAGACTCCTTATGAACTATGGTTTGGAAGACCTACTTCAATCAAGCATTTTAAAATCTTTGGGAGTAAATGTTATATCAAGAACAATGATGAAAATATTGGCAAATATGATGATAGGGTTGATGAAGGTATCTTCTTGGGTTACGCTACAAACAGTAAAGGGTACAGATGTTACAATAAGAGACTGCATAAACTGGTTGATTGTATAGACATAAAAGTTGATGAAGAAATCTCGGTCAGAAATGTAAGCAGTGTTGAACCAAGCACAAAAGATATATTTGAAGATGAAGATGAATAGGTCCAAGGATCAGAAAGGGAAGAATCTAAATCAAATGAAGATACGAATACTCAGGCTGACACAAATCAGTATAAAGAAGCAAAATCACCTCTCAGAATTGTTAGAAAGAATCATCCTGAAAATCAGATAATTAGAGATATAAATAAAGGAGTTTAGACAAGAAGGAAATTGATTAAAGACTCAGAATAATCTCATGTTACTTTTTTATCTATGAATGAACCTAAAATTTTTTATGAAGCCATCCAGCATGATGATTGGATTAGATAAATAAATGAAGATCTTGATCAGATTGAGAAGAACAATACTTGGGAGCTTGTCGCTAGACTTGAAGATAAGAATGTAATAGGTTCCAAACAGAACAATACCATTTTCTAAGAGAGAAAGCTACAAACAGAGTTGTTTAGCTGAATTATATCCCTTCCATAGAACAGATAGTTGATATCTTTACTAAACCGTTAGCATTGACCCCTTTTGGATATCTTCGTCAAAAGTTGGGGGTTATAACTTCTTTCATCTAATCTGTTCACCTGGTCAGGGGGAGTCCCTATTGAATATCTGTTGTATACCTAAGTTGCTCATAGTTGACAGGGGGAGTATGTATTGCAACAGCTCAGGGGGAGCATGTTTATTCTTTGACATTGATGTCAAAGGGGGAGAAAGTGTGGTAACTTCAAGGATGCTACAGTGGTATAGTTAGATGTTCTTCAAGGGGTTTCCATCAATGCCAAAGGGGGAGATTGTTGGCATATTTATTACGAGAACATAGAAGGAAGAGTATTTGTTTTTCATTGATGGAAAGCTCAACCCAACGATGATGAACAAGAGAAAGTGGTAATACCAGCAGTGCAACGAATATCACATGGCAAGATCAGAACCGTAAACTCTAGGAGTCAAGTAAGCAACTCACGACATAAAATCTTGAAATGTGATAGATCAGAGTATGTCAAAGACTCCATTTCAGAATTTCATAGACCGGTAAATTAGAGTTTCAGATACTAGGAGTTGGAGGAGTCAAGAATCGAGACTCTTCATCATAGGAGTCCCTAAGTCGTGAAATGTGAAACACCAAAATCCCAAAAAAGGCACATCAACAAAGAGTTTCACAGACCGGGAAATAACTCCATTTCGGAGTTCCGGATACCAGGAGTTGGAGGAGTCAAGAGTTGAGACTCTTAATCACAGGAGTCCCAAAGTCGTGAAATGTGAAATGACGAAATCCCGAAACAAGCATATCAACAAAGAGTTTCACAGACTGGGAAATAACTCCATTTCGGAGTTTTGGATACCGAGAGTTGGAGTGTCGAAACACTTCACCACAACAATGCCGAAATGCCGAAATGTTGAAATGAAAAAAACACCTTTTGGTGTAGGTTTCGGTTATCGGGAGTTGGAGTGTCAAAACACTTCACCACAAAAATCGCGAAATGCCGAAATGGGAAATTGTGACATGGAGTTTTGGGGATTGCAACATGGAGCGTCAATATATCTCATCATAAGAATTGTCGAAATCGTGAAATGTCGAAAGGGATTATTGTGAGTCTCGAAGACTCAAAGGGAAAAATGCCGAAATCTCGTCAACCGTTCGATTAGGAAAAGAAGGGATCAGATTATGAAGTTTTCTGGACTATTGATCTGGATCCATTTTTGGGATCACGACTTGGAGAGTCGAGATTCTTCGCAATAGGAATTTGCGACATGCAAAATCGCAAATTGCCGAAATACAAAATGCGAAAGGCATTTTGTTTCTTGTAATCCAACGGTGCAGGTGAATTCGAATATGATCGGAGGGCTACTGTTTCACCTCATAGTTAATTGATCAGTTATGATTCAGTTAGCAAAACTGATTCATGATTCTTGATCGGTTGGTGATTCAGTTGCTGAGGCATGTGTGAATAAAAGAAGATATGAGACGGTTGTGAAAGGTTTGTTGTTCTGAATGAAAAATGAGTTGAACTGTAAGAAAGGGAAAATTACAGTATGCACAGCATGAGACTGATAGTGTGCATAGTGTGAGATAAAACTGATAGATGAGTAATAGATGAGGAACAGACAGAAGCAAGAGAAGAATTGTAGAACAACTTGAAGCAGAGCAGAATTGCAGAATAGACAGAGGAAGAGAAGAATGGAAGAACAGTCAAAAGAAGACCAGATTTACAAAACAAAGAAGAAGTGGTAAGAATCGATTTATTAGTGTTGTTGGTTATTCAATCATTTATTTATAATCAGGGAGGTAGGGTGGTGCTAAGGAGGACTGTTGTCCTCAGAGGTTCAAGTGGGTGATTGAACACAGGGAGTTGTAGCTTCCATATGGTTATAGCTATAAAAACCAGGGTGGTAGGGTGGTGAAAGGGAGAACAGTTGTTCTCTGTTATACAGATTGGTGCCTGTGTGACTGGAAGTTGATGCTTCCATCCAGTTGGTGTTGGAACGCTTAGGGAGTTGTTGCTTCCTTCTAGTGGGTGCTAGAGAAACCAGAGAGTTTGTGCTCTCAAACAAGTTGGAACTTGTAAAATAAAGGTAGTAGCCTCACATTGAGTTGGTGCTCAATTATAGATGATGTACAGAACTTAAAAGAATGCCTATCATTTCAAAGAAGAAGAGGTTTTCACCCTTTATGGGTTTCCTTGTGAAAATATGTCTCTGTGTATATCTTATGTGTGAGTTATGCTCATTATTTATGTTTTCCATATGTAGTATAATATTGATGATCACTTGGAGAAAGATTAAAAATGGTTTAATTGAATTAAAATTGTTTAAGCACAGTAACAATTGGTTCACCCCCCCTCTCAATTGTGTTAGTAATTTCAATAGTTTTCTCCACTCAGGGTCTTTGGAATCCTTGATAGGTATCAACTCCCTTGCAAGGTATTTCGGTTGGGGGAAACCATTTCCATGCTCAATGGAACCCCGGGCAGGGCTCCACACCCATGCACGTCGAATCGGCTAGGGGCATCCCCTTCCAAAATACTTGGAACACAATGCAAGGATCAAGCCTCACACAAGATATGTCATCCAATTATGGGAGTTAGCAGAGGATACCCCAACAGACGTTGTTTCTGTATGCTGGTCAAGGCCACCATTTTTAACAGAACCTTGGCCAACAGTTCAACTTTTCCTAGCAACTTGGTGCTAGTCAAACTCCAGGACCCTATTTTCTTGTAGATAGTACTCAACCTAAACTATCATTTCTGGAAATGCTACATCTGCCAGAATTGTTGATATTACTCAATGACCCCATTTTTCATGATCCACATTGGCCCCCCATGTTGACTAAATTCCCCTCAGATATTCCAAAATTTGAAGGCAATCCTAGAAAATATCTAGGTGATCACGTGACAAGTTTTCATTTATGGTGCTCATCAAAATCACTTAGGGACAAATCCATCTAGTTGCTCCTTTTTTAACACACTCTTATAGGGGGTTCCATGAAATGGTATATTGAGCTCGACCTCTTGAGGTATTATTACTTCAATGACTTGGCGATGGTATTCTTGAACCATTTCCAATTACCTATGAGATACGATGCCAGCAAAAAATTGTTGGCCAACTTTGAGCAAACCAAGGTCGACCACATATTGGACCATATCCAAGAATGGAGGGGTCGCAAGAGCTTGATTAAGGTCCAGGTCCCTCCGGCTTTCTTGTTGGAGTGGTTCCTGAAGTATTTGGTGCCTTGCATATCCAAGGACGTAGCGAATTATGGAGTGTTTTCAAAGGATGAGGTGATAATGGGACCGAAACAACTTGAACTGATCTACTCTCAGTTCGGCATGCTCTATGAGATTTTTCCAGACACGTTGCAGTCTACTCTTAACAAGGCCAAGAAAAAGTATGGACCCCATGCCGATGGTATTGTTGTCTCAAAACAATGAAAGTCCATTGATCTTTTTTCAAATCAATTGCAACAATTGTCGATACAATAGACTATGGCCAACCAAACTTCAAGTTCAGTTGTTCCCCCTATTAAAGAGTCAGACATACAAAGTGTGAAGTCGATGAAACATAAGGCCAACAAATATCCTAAGGGAAATAAGAAACAACAGAAAAAGAATGGTAAAGAGGACAAAAATGTTACTAACAATGCTAGTGGTGGCAAAACGAAGAAGAGAAATTCGAAGTATTCGTGTAATATTTTCACAGAAGACCACCCAACTCATCTGTGCCCTCAAATTGCAGAAGATCAGATGCTATTGGAAAAAAAACAACCTAATTTGTTGACGAACCTATTTCCACATGGAAAAAACATGGCTCAAGATTCATCATCTTCAAGCGTGGAAGGGGGTAGTCAGGGACCCTTCGCGACTACTAATAACAACCCAGTTGTGAATATTTACATGATGAATGTTGAGGCTAATATAAATACCAAGGTATGAGATTACAGAATGTCGGAATGTATCGAAAAGGGAAAAGAGGCCATGAACCCACCGAAACCACTCTAGATTGAGAAGATGGAGAGTGAAACGATGACTCCCATCCCAAAAGGTGTGTTTAAAAAGGATTCTCATAATCCAAATGTGAGGGCCAACCAGAAATACTCTGTTGTGGAAGATTTGGCACAAAAACCTTACGTGATGTCTTCTTTTGAAGTCCTCCAAAGTTACCCTTCACAAAGAAAAACTATGTTATCTTCATAGGGATCGACAAAAGCTTGTAACCCTAGAGCGATTGTTTTTTATCCAGCTTGCTTGAACCTCGTCTTCCTTACCACATTGTGTTTCATATAGTAGTGGCTTATACCATGAAATATTTTACTCAAAACATTTTCTGTACAGTGGTTGATGAGGGTGCCTTGACTTGTGTGATGTCGTTGGCATGTTGGAAGGCCATTGGCCAACCTAGTTTGTATTCGTCGGCTACATTTCTTATGATGCTTGACAGTCGGTCATTCAGACCACATGGAATCATTCCTTCTTTCCTTGTGCAGTTGGGAGGAAAAACCATGTGTGTCGAAGTTGAAGTGGTCGATGCACCTCTCAGCTACAGCCTATTGTTAGGTTGGAGTTGGACCTATGCGATGCATGCAGTGGTTGCTATGGTTTTTCGAGTCTTGATTTTTCCGTAGGAGGGTCAGATTGTGACCATTGGCCAGTTACCCTTTTCCCATACTAACCCTTCATCGGGGGCTTCCATGGTCCCGATGATTAATAATCCACAACCCAACATTGTCAACTTAGGTGTTGGTTGTTGACGACAAATATCGCAATGAGGATTTTTCCCGCAAAGTATTGCTAAAGCCTATTATTATAAGCTAATGATATATATAATACTAGTAGGTGGGACCCCTTGTATATGGGAGGATAATATTTGGTTCTTGTTTGATGTTATGTTTTTGTTCGACACTACTTACAAGGTTCTACATAATTGATGATTTATTGGTTTTATTTGCGACATAATAACAGATGGAAAATGCGTATTATGTGTTGTTTCTAATTTCTCTAAGCTCCAAATTTCATATTGTGTGAATGGATTATATCCATTTTTATCACATTTCTATTAGCACCATGATCTGTTATATGTTTCACCTGCAAAAAACACATGTTAGTCATGACAAAAGATAAAAGAAATATGAAAAAATCCAAGGAAATAAGATATCCTATACTATGCTATGCTACGTTATATGCAAATGAAATTTAAAGGATTGTTGTTAGTCCTAGCTAACAAAGTTAGTGTCTATATGATTTATTGAGTTCTATGAAAACACATTTGATATGCGTTATGGTATGGTTGGCAATGGTTAAATGTGATATGGGGTGGTGCATTTGAAAAGTGATGGATGTAAAGTTTGATGCATAGATTAATTAAGTGAATTAATGGAGGGTTGGATGGTGTGTACTAAGGAATTGAATGAGTGGAGGATGGAGGTGACGTGCACTTACTGCACGTCACTCCATACCTCTCTCACTGGACTTCACCCTACCTTGGCTATTTTTTAATTATGTTTCATTGTGGTTAATCTCTGATTTCCAGGCAAAGGAAGAACTTTTCGACCAAGCTCGTGTTTTTAAGGATTTTTTGTTACAGGTATGTCTTTTTCTCCATCCATGAACCCGCTCTGGTTATGAAATAGATACTAGCTCGATGATGTATGGGTTTGTGCTTTTCTTGATACTGGCAACTGTGTAAACTTGTGATGTTTTTCTAGAATGGTTGGTTGTGTGTATTCACTGTAAATGAAGGGATTGGATAGTTGAGGTCATGATTTCATTGATGATTCTGTGTGGTGGAAGCCATGAAGTCTCTCTGTTGTCTTATGGGTTTTTCTCTAAGGGTTTTCCTTCGGTCCAGACTCACTAGCCATCTCCACACTATTCTTGTAAACATAACTAGTCATATTTGGTTGTTGTGTTTAATTTTAAACCATTGTTGGTCATTGCTATCATTTTTTCCTGGTCGTGGGTTCATGTATGATTGTGGTTTCTACACAATTGGTTCAGGTGGCTATTATGCCAAGAAGTTGGCTTTAGTGTTGGTTTTTATTTCATGGATCTATTTTTATATCAACAACATATATGATTTTAAGGATGGAAAATTATTTTAAAATGTAGAAACCTTGGTGAATCTTACTAATCCTTCATATGCCAACTATAAATGTTTGGTGATATTTTTGTAAAAATATTCAAATTTCTAAGGATTTTGTGTAGTTTGTATAAAAGTTTGGCGATTTTTAAGGTAAAATAATTTTATCCTATAGAATCTGGGCAAATCATTTTTAAAATGGCGAATCATTTTTGGGGAAAAACCATGGGAAATTAGCCTATGAATGAAATTTAGCCCCTAAAATCATCCCTGTAGTATGCGGGTTGATTGGGAAAACCACGAGGGTTATTCCCTACATGTTTTCAGTGTTATTATATGAAGCCTTTTCTCCTCTGTTCATAGTCTCTCTTATCTCGTGAACTTTCATCTTGTTTGTGAAGTTATTGATATGGCTTGTATGTCCACCATTTGGTCTCAAAATTTTCTCACCAGTTGTTGGTGGTCGACTCCAGTCTCCCTGTGTTGGTCCACATAGAAAACCCTTGATTACTCAAAGCTCTTTTTTAATAAATGGATCTAGTTATATCATGTTAGGTATATTATTGATTGTTATGAGTCAGTGGAGTATCGTCGACAGTGGTTGATTGTTGGCTCATCTATGTTAACATCGTTGACAGTGGTTTTGAGTATCGGTATCTAGTCACTGCATTGTTTATTATAATAGTCAATTCTATGGCTCACCATGGTTAATTGTTGATTCGAGAAATGAAATGGGAATACAATCACTGCCTCTTCTGTTGTAACAATCCGATGGTTAACTCAACATTGTTTTATGTTCGATCGGAAATATGCATCTTTTCTTTATGAGTTGGGTTGTGTGTTTCCTAAAACATAATATAGGTTGAAATAAGGGTTGTTGTTGTTGTGTGTTTTAATTTCCATTCAAGAGTATTTCAATTTAAAATCGTGATAGTTGTGGCTTGGTTGTCCACCGTATATGTTATGGATATCATTTGGTTACACCATCATATATGGGCACATGTTTTATAACAATATGGTTTTGTTGCAATTTGATTATTAAATTGATTAGAGAAATGGAATCAGGCACGATTTTTGTGTCTGTGTTTGATTTGAGGAAATAATTCATGGGTAGGTGTTGATGTTTTGATGGAACATAGTGGAAACAAGTGACTATGTGTTCATTTAGAATTTTTTTTAAATATTAAATGGGACAAATGGGAGGAAACAAAACTCTTATACAGGTTGTTTTGGAAGGCATATTATTTTGAGTTTTGATGACACTATGTTAAAAATTTAATTGCAAGCAGTGAGAAAGTTAATACACAGAAATGATTAAATTGTACACAGTAGTTGTTTAATTGATCACATTGACTATTTGGTTAGTGTTGGACCTTTTTGTTTTAATATAGAATTGTATTATAGAATTACTTAATTAATTTTTCGAATAGTAACCGCTATCTTCCCCAACCATTATTTCACTTTTCGCTAATTAAAATCCCCTCGCCTTACCATATTCATTACTCACTCCCTGTTCCTAAAGTTTAATTATGGTTAAGAAGAGCTTTGTTTTGTGATAGTTTGGGATCACAGGGATGGATTAGAGTGATATGTTATTTGGTTTACATTTCAGTTGATTGTTGTTGTCAGTGAGTAGTAACCATGTTCTTTTTCCCCTCATTTTAACATTTTTTTCTTAATACAAAACCCTCGCATATCCCATAACCTTTTTTCACTCCCTTCTCATTGACAATGGTTAAACAA
Organism: Picea engelmannii; assembly: GCA_009831015.1. Classification (NCBI taxonomy): domain Eukaryota; kingdom Viridiplantae; phylum Streptophyta; class Pinopsida; order Pinales; family Pinaceae; genus Picea; species Picea engelmannii. Next base: position 497,031 of record ML786467.1, on the reverse strand, counting down.
TTTGTATGGATTGGATTGCATGAGTCTAATATGTTGCTGAGCCAAAATTTATTTCATATTTTAAAAGAGTTGTCATGTATGGTTGCTAATGAAATTATTTTCTAGTCAAGTATCCATACATGAATGATCTTTTTCATCCAAGGTGGCCATGGAAGAGGTAACCAAGGAAGAGATAATTGAAACAGGGGCCCTAGGAGGCCAATATTCTCCATTCACTTTGATGTTGACTTGCAAGATCTAGGCCAACTATTTCAAGATAGATTTTTCAATTGGATTGGGTAAGGAGTGGTCCAACCTAGGCCCGAAAGGCCTCCCTTCCAATATCGACAAGCCCATGGTATTCCCATGCATCCTTATGTCTCATTGCAACTCGAGGTTCCTGAAAATGATGAATTGCAAGAGATCGTCCACCCGACAGTCTCCCAACATTGTGGATGGCCCAATTTTTCTTTACCTAATCCCCCACCTATCAATCAAATTGTACAAGTTTCCCCTGCCCACTCACCAGTTCAGTCTTCCCATGCGAGTAAAAGGTTGAAAATCGAGGCCCGCCATGCCCCTGATGAAGGAAAATTCATTGTTGCCCCTTCCTCACCCTCCAATGGATCTGATAAATATGTGTCCTCTTGGATGCATTTGAGGGACGATTGTTCTCATGTGATCAACGAGATTAGGCCTAAAGTCTCAGCACATCTAGAGGCAAATTCAGAGAGATCAAAAGGTGACAACAACAAAAAGGGAAATATCGCATCTCATAGTGGAAAATATGGATTTTAAGTTTTATTTTATTTATTGTTGATGACAGTTGACTTTAGAAATTTTGGAAATCATACTATTTTTTGGATATATGAGTCATATATTTTGGAAATAATTTCAAAAATCATCGGATAAGTTGTCAAATATGAATGTGATGATGGGAGTCACAAGGAGGGATTTTTTTTTAATTAACTAGTTGTGTTATGATTTTTAAAAGCTAAAGGGATTCATAAGGGGTCCCACCTACTAGTTATTATTTATTTAAAAACCATTATTATGATTTATTACATTTCCCCCTAACTAAAAATTTGGTTGAGTTTTTAGTTAACTTGACTAATGAAGTAGTTCAACTACCTCAACCAATTCTAATTTGCCTAAAGGAAAAAGGAAAGGGAGGAACAAGGGGGGGAATAGAAAGAGAAGCATACCAAGGTTTTCTCTTTGAGTTTGTGTTGAGATAGTTCAGTTTTCATTCATTCCTTAATTTATCGCAAACCTAATTATTTTTTATGATAGCGGGGTCTTATTGTAGACAACAATATTTAGGGATGAATTACATCATTCAAACACTTGTTTTTCATAGGTGTTGATCTATCTTTGATAGTCTATGTAGAATTATATGTTTGTGAATTAGTTTTCATGAATGACAAAGGCTATTGTGTTGATTCGAGTGGGTAAGAATTTGTGGAAAGTTGATCCAACTTTTAGAGTTTACTTTTTTATTTTCTGTCAGAGGTCCTTTTGTATGTTTCATCGGGGACGTCTAAGTTTGACTTTGGTCCAAAAATTCTTCATGAAATTTTGTAAAGAGAATGTCTCTTTGATGAATTGGAATGAAATAAAGGATTTCTTTATGTATCATCTATCTTGATTATTAACTTGGTGTCTTTACTTCTGTGTCTATATTTATTTTAGCATCTGTTATGTTCAAAACAACACATAAATAATGAATTTTTCAACAAGCCTTTATTTATAAAATCCATCCTAAGAACTTGTAATCAATACTTGTGAGTTAGGATATTAATTTTGATGGCTATAAATGTAGGGTGATATTCCGATCTATTTTTATTTAGCCAAGCAGAATCTTAAAATGCTTGAGTAAGATTAATGCATATCTTTTCCTCAACATTTATTTGGTGACCATACTAGGGAGATATTCAATATCTCTCTAGTTAATTTTTATGCTCTATTTGCATAGAATACATCTATTTTTCTGATTTTGATTTTTTGACTGTTTTATTTTTAATGACTGTGTTTGTTGCAAGGCAGCCCAATATTGAGCCCGATCTTCAAGATCAGACCAACATTTCTTTGAATTTGTTCAACACCATTTTAGACACTTCTAATACTCGTGCTAAGATTAATCATTCATGGGAAACAATTGAACAAGATATTAGTGCCCAAGAACATTGGGAAGCTAAACGCAGACAGCCTAGAAATCAACAATAAAATTATTGTTCCTTCATTTTTGGCCTTACATTCATGTCCTTAGACTCTCGTGTTTCTAGAAGAAGAAGAGGCTTATCACCTGAAATTAATCCTATTGCTAAAACAGGAAGAAGGAAAATTGTGTTGTCAACCCAACAAAGTGCTCTAAGGAGAACTTTGTCTGATTCATCTAGTTCACCTTTTTATCCCTCACCTATCATCCACAAGATGACATCTAGTGGTGGATCTAGTGGCACTGGAAGTTCTTTATCCTCTTAGTATTCATGTTCTTCAGTGATTGGTAGCTTATATAACCACCACATCCCTTTCCAATCTACCACAAATCCCACCAAAGTCATTAAAATGTATGGACTTTTTCAGTTTGAAGAAGACACCACAACCACATTGTGGCACGTGTCCTCTCCTCTTAATCTAGCACCTGCTACTCGTCCACTTCCTAAGTTTAAAGAGAATCTTCCTAATTTCTCAGGAAATAAAACTATCACTACAAATGAACACCTGGTGGAATTTTCTAATGCTTGTCACAATATAGGAGCCAATGACAATGATACTTGCATTCGTTTATTTGTCAATTCCATGGAAGGAAAGGTTGCGACTGATTTCTTTGAACTTCCTCCTAAGATTTTGTCTACTTGGTTGGATTTAATATATTGGTTTAGATCCACTTATGTTCAATCTAAAATCCCAACCAAGAATTTACAAGAGTACAATAACATCGCCTATAAGGATGGTGAAACCATCAATTCCTTCAACTTGTGTTTCACTAAGTTATACAATCAAATCCATGAACTCATTTGACCTCAGAACCAATCTGCTTTCATGTATTACTACAATGCATTACCTTCCCCTTACATCATAGGATTGAGGAAAAATCCATTGATAACCTCAGTTCCGCTCTGCATAATCGTTTAGAGTATGAAGAACATCTTGAAAGAATAGGTCTTCCCCAGGGAGAATCGGTTAAATAGACAGACATGTACGCCCTCCTACAACTTGTACAGGATATGAATAATCATATAATATCATATGAGAGAAAGGGAATTGTCTCTCCTCTCACCCCTAGATCTTCATCCTCTTCTGCACCCCCCCTTAGAAACCCCATTGAAAATAATTTTCAGCCTAAAGCTATCTTGCCTCAAAGTTGATGTAAATTTTGTGAGGAACACCATGAGGAAGCCACATGTGAGGTAAGGAAGAGTGCCAGAGATAATATGTTTGGTAAAATACCATAAAATACCATCATTTTCGTAGATTTTGCAGAGCCAAAAGATGTCATGATCATCAATACTAGGAACAAATCCTATGCTCCCAAAGGCAAATTTGACCCTCCCCGCAATTCTTCTAGCCCAAGCTCATCCTCACTAGCAGCTATGGTTTAGGTTCCTAAGGTTCCTGAAATTCAAGGAACAACTTCCCCTCTTCCCTATTCCAAGTATAATATCCTGAATCGATTGTCCAATATCAAAGCAGATGCAACCCTTATGGAAATGGTTGTCGTCCCTGAACAATAGAGGCATCTAAAAAAATTCATGGAAGGAAAATATTTTGTTATAGCCAACCTCTCTGAAGAGGTAAATGAAGAGGATTCATTTGTAAATAAACTAGGTGTACATAAATTTAGATACCTTGTAAAAACATCCCCCCCTTTATATTTCTATAAACAATATGGATAAGATTTCCCATTGTTTCCTCATTGATGGTGGTTCGGGCCCAAGTGTGATGTCGAAGATTATTATGGAAGAGATAGGATTGTCTTGTACAAATGAAAATGCCAAAAGCATGCTCTCTTATAATAGTCTACAACAAACAAACATAAGAGAGATTAAATATGTGACCTTAGTTTTGTGCGCACACCCTTAAATAAGGAAAACCCTTAGTATTCAGGCAATTGATATTCCAGTAAGAAATTACTCAATCATCTTGGGAAGAGATTGGTAAGATTTGACGGGTGGATACCTCTCACTCGATGGGACACACTTATCCGTTCCTCGGAATGGTAAACACATTATAGTCCTTAGAGAGGGAAGGATTTCACCTTACATAGAGAGTGTCCAACAACCTAATGTGAACTACATCAAAGAAGACCTAGGGATGTATTCCATCTTTATTGAGGAGGATAACATTCCCTTGGAACAAGTCGATTTGGATGATGGTATGTGGCACATGCAATTTGATGGATCATGCTAAAATGAAGGAAATGGAGCTGGAATTGTTTTTATTTCTCCTATAGGAAAAATTCATAACTTTTCTTATAGGTTGGAGTTTTATTGCACAGACAATGTCACTAAATTCGAAGATTTATTACTAGGCATTGAAAATGCCTATAATCTTGACTGTGGTCACCATTCAGTTTTTGGGGACTCCGAGCTTGTTGTGAACCTTGTATGTAAGATCTACTCCCCTAGCAACAAGTTGATGAAATGATATGCCCAAACTATTTCGGTGCTTATCTCGAACCTATTATCTTTCAACATCACTCATGTTAAGAGGGAATTGAACTCAATGGCTAATCAATTATCTTTTTTTTCCTCCTCTCCTAATTGAAAAATTCTTCCACACAGACCTAATTGTACCTTTCAATATCTATATAAGCCACATATCCCCAACAATATAGAATCTTGGCAGGTCTTCCCTAGTGATGGGAGAATCTGTTCTTTCATTCAAAATGAACCTTATAAGCCAAAGGAAATTATATCCATAGAATATAACAAGATTCCTAAGGGCTTGAATCCTCTAGAGAGTTTGTTTTCATTGAGTGATGTATGCAATAAAGAGAGACATAAAGAAGAGGAGAAAAAAATGAAGGTGGGTGAAACCATATCCTTGAACATTGGGACACATGAGTCTCCAAAGAACATTAAAATAGGTTCCCAATGTTCTGATGAGGAGAAAATGAAGTTTTCCAAGCTACCTGGTGGATTTCAAGTTGTTTTTTCTTGGTCTTATGAGGATCTTCATGGTTTTGATCCTGGTCTTATACAACATGCCATCCCCATAAAAAAAGTCATAAAACCAGTTAGGCAAAAACAAATACCTATCAACCCTGCACTGGAAGAAAATATTCGGAAAGGATTGGAAAAAATCTTGAAGGCTCGTATCATCTTTCCAGTCAAGTATTCTGAATGGGTTTCAAATTTGGTCTCTACCCGAAAATCCACTGAACATACAATACTTTGCGTTTATTTTCACGTAGTTAAGAGGGCTATTATGAAAGGTTATTCTCCTCTCCCTAACATAGAAATTATTTTGTAGCAAGTCGCAAGGTCACAGATGATGCCCTTACTTAATGTTTTTTTTAGTTATAATCAAATCAAGGTAAAAGGGGCAGATGCTTACAAAACTACCTTTATCATTGATTGGGGTACCGTGACTTATGAGCATATGCTTTCTGGCTTACCTAATGCAAGTACCACTTTTAAAAGATGTATACAAATAACTCTTGATGAATTGATCAATATTCATATCTATCTTGTTGATCTAATTATATATGTTAAAGGGATGTTAATTACCTCAGAGTTTCAAGTGTTATTCATGGGTCCCTTCAAAATTGCTTTTGTCTTGGATACTAACTCTTACGTTATAAAATATTTACAGGAGCGATTTTTTTCCTACAACACTAACAGTTCTCACTAGAAGCATTACGTGGGACCAACTTGAAAATATGTTATTTGTATTTTCTGTATATTAGTAGTCTAGCTCTGCTTTCATTTTTCCACTTTTTTTCATTTCTGCTTATAGTAGTTTGATTTCTTCTTTCTTTTTTAACAATTTCCTCCATCTTTTACATTTCTGTCATTTTATTTTCAGTTGTTTTAAATTTTGTAATATTAATTATGTCATGATTTTTATTGCTTTTTCGTCTTTTTAGTTGATTTTGGTCAAGAATAAGATTTGGGATTAGTTCTTCCATAGTGACACTCCTGCAAGATAACCATTGTAGATAAGATTAAGAAGATAACAAATTTAAGTGGAAAATAACATTTGATATGCGTTATGGTATGGTTGGCAATGGTTAAATTTGATATGGGGTGGTGCATTTAAAAAGTGATGGATGTCAAGTTCGATGCATATATTAATTAAGTGGATTAATGGAGGACTGGATGGCATATACTAAGGAATTGAATGAGTGAAGGATGGAGGTGACATGCATTTACTACACGTCACTCCATACCTCTCCCAATGGCCATCACCCTAGCTTGGCTATTGTTCAATTGTGTTTTGTTGTGGTTAAGCTCTGATTTTTAGGGAAAGGAATAACTCCTCAGCCAAGATAGTGTTTTTAAGGATTTTTGGTTACATGTATGTCTTTTTCACCATCCATGAAACCACTCTAGTTATGAAATAGATATTGGCTCGGTGATGTATGGGTCTGTTCTTTTCTTGAGACTGGAAACTGTGTAAACTTGTGATGTTTTTATGGAATGGTTGGTTCTGTGTATTCATTGTAAATGAACGGGTTGTATATTTGAGGTCATGATTTCATTGATGATTCTATGTGGTGGAAGCCATGAAGGATCTTTGTTGTCTTATGGGTTTTGCTTGCAGGGTTTTAATTCGGTCCAAACTCATTGGTCGTTGTTATCACTGAAATTTTTTCCGTAAATGGTTACAGGAATCCAACATCTTCAAACAACTATGAGTCCACCCATGGACCAAAATTACCAAAAAAGCATTTCCAAAAGGTCCAAAACTATACAACCAGTTATAAAATCAAGATGCGCTATGACTACACAGGGCGTGCGCACACATGCGCAATCCAGAAACGCAGGAAAAGTGCACATGTGTACGATGAGTGACTATAGACCCTCAAAGCTGCGCACACCTAAGAACGACACATTTATGAGGTTGGTCGGCCTCCCACCCACTTCTGGTTCATTTTCCAAGTCGATTTGACATCCAAATATTAGCTAGGTGGCTGGTCAAAGACCTAAAGGTTCCCTAAACAACCCCTTTTCACACTAAAAGCTGGTTGCACATTACCTCAAAGTGATGCTATAAAAAAAGGCCATGGGTGCACTACTTTTTCAAGGAATTCATTTGCAAGGTTATGTTGCTGCTATTCTCTTGGGGAATCCTCTTTTCTCATCAAGAGCATACTAGAACCATTCCATTTGGGCAATCCACCTCACCTTTTGAGTGGGTTAGCTTGGGATTCATTCACTATTTCTTTCAAGTTTTCAAAGTTGTAAGAAGAGCTTAATATTGGGGGTTCAATAGCCCTCCCTTGGAGGAAGAAGGGACCCAAAGTCCCCTTTCTTCTTGGTGTTTTCTTTTCACTAATACAATCCTTTCCATTGGTGACATGAGTTTTGTTTGCTTCTTGTTCTTATGTCCTTATGCTCAATAGTTTAGTTGTTCTTTCCTTTTCTAGTTTAATTCTTAGCTTAGTCTTTTATCTTTATTTTTATAACCCTTTCCTTCACTATTGTCTTGATTAGCTAACCCAACTAAGCTTGTAAGAACCTCTATTTTTCTCATTCAGGTGACAAAAGACGTGCAATAGATTGGCGACTCCACTGGGGAAAGGTATCAATTTCCTACCCCATTTGGGTTATTCTAGCTCTTCTTTCAGTTTATTTAATCTGCAGGTACCATAACCGGCCCAAGCTAACCTACAAAACATCTAATTCAAAGCTGAGTTGAGATAATTCCATATGGAATTTTCTTCACGGCCGTGTGACAGGTGTGCGCAAGTTTATTGGCCCGCATTCATGCATCGTGCGCACATGCACCAAAATTACTTTGTTATTCAATGCCTTCCGCGCACCTGCGACAAAATTCTTTTTTGGTTCGCGCATTGGCGCTTAGTGTGCCTCTGTATACTCTGAGACGCATGCACTTGTGTAGAAAAATATACATTGTAAGCCTTTTTGTGATTTGTGGAAGGCCCCTAGCCCTCTTAAAAATGATTCCATGCATGTTGTAAATCTACACCACACTTAATTCCTTCTCCATATAAAGGGATTATTCAAAACACATAGGCACTTAGGGGGTTTAAAATCATTATTTCCTCTTTTGTTTTCATTTTTCCACATGGATGGCTTTCTTTGACTAAGAGTATAAGTTGGAATCATTTGTAATCACATAAAACTTACATTGGGACCAAAAATTGGATATCAATCATTGAGTATGATCTTCTCTTGCACTTCAAAGTGATCTTGAGAATCAGAAAAAGGTTGTAGGACAATTTCATCTCCCTTAAAAAGAATAAACCTTTAGGAGAGGATAACAGCCCCCTTGGAACTCCTCTTAGTTTATTTTTCAAACACATCTCAATATTGTAATGGGCCCATACATGCCCACATGATACAAAGATAGGATAGTTTAAAGGTTTTGTAATGGGCCCATACATGCCCACATGATCACAATCTAGGATAGTTTCAAAGCTTTCTTGGATTAAATCACATTAGGGAGTTAAAGGAATAGTAAAGGACCCACATGTCCACATGCTAGCTTTCTACGGACTTTTGAATTCTGCAAGGTTGTACCAAATACATTTAGTTAATTAAGTAATCAAAGACCTGTAAGGACCAAGCGAAGTCCACATGCAGCAAGGTGACACCTAATTTATTAAGAATTGGCACACTTTCACTCATTCACACACAAAAGTCATTTCTCACTCACATAGTTTTCATCTCGAAATGTGGAGGTTGAAGTAAGTTTCCTCCAAAGGGATTCTGAAACACCCCACCCTTTTCTTGATGAAACTATCCACTCCCACTTAATTTCAACAAGGTTGGTTCACACCCTCAATCTCTCAAACAACCACATCTAAAAGTTTTCTAAAAACTCAGTAAGTCTTCCTCCACAGGAGGTGCCAAAAGAAATATTTTAGTCTAGGTAGGATTTTGGGGATAGACATCCAAATAAATCCCCGTTATCTGGTTCTCACATTTTAAAAAAACAATAAAAGTTGCAAATAGGGAACTTTAAATCCTCCAAGTAAAGTGTTCCTAACACCATAAGGCAGGGAGATACCCGTGAAGGGCTGAAGGACGAGGTCTGGTTTTTCTGTGTGTCCGAGGTACCTAGTGACCAAATTTTAGGACATCTACCCAGGTGGCAATTGTGGGATGCAATTGCACCTTGATCGGATTTTTTGTGGCTATTGGGAAATATTGCCAGCTCTTTTGGGATATGTACCCTCTACCCCTCATTATAACTTATTACTTCATCCTTCACTAGTCCCGCTTCTGGTGGCTTTAGACCCCACTATTGACTACTATTGGAAGGTCTAGTGCTATTTGAGAGGAAGGACATTACATATTTTAAGACACGAGCATTTGTTTTCTTGGTTCCCCCGCACGGACAAAACCCACCTATCCACATATATGATTCTTTATCAAAACACTTTAAGTATGATGCACTTCTAATTACATTTGATTTAGATATATACCTTGTAAAGTTCAAGAATTTCAACAAAGGCTCTTATTTATTTATTACTCTCACCACCATTCTCACACATCCACTCAGCTAGTCAGACATCATAGGGGACCCACATAACCCCCATCATTCCAGACGCTTGCTAAACCTCCCTCCTATTCTAGGGAGAGTTCCTAGTCTTGCCAACTCATCAGCTCCACCTTCCCACACTCAAGTGAGTGCCACTATCTTAAGATCATCATTGCTTGGTTCTACCTTACTTGGGTCCAATTCCCAAGGTCCACCGTCCACTCAATTTCCTTTACATGGAAGTGGGGGGCCAACTTCCTCTCGATGGGGAAGTACAAACCCACCTAGTCCCCCCCAAGGTTCAGGTTCACAAACCACTCACACCATGGCTGAAACTAATCCTCCACCACCACTCTAGATGTCATACTTGGCCTCTCTTAACATACTAGATCTAAGCAAACTCACAAATGATCTTATATTGCATGACCCCACATGGCCTGCAATGCCTACCAAACTACCTTCAGATATCCCCAAGTTTTAAGGAAAGGCAAGAGATGAGCTTGCCAACCATGTCATGAATTTCCACTTATGGTGCTCTTCCAATAGCATTATGGATGATTCCATCTGACTACGATTAGTTCAATGCACACTCACTGACCCATCAACCAAATGGTACGTAGACAAAACATTGGGGTCCCATGTGACTTTTGAGTCCTTGGCCAAAGTATTTTTTACCTTCTTCCAATTACCAATCCACCATGACAATGGTCTTGAACTACTCTCTAATTTTAAGCAAACCTCAGCCACACATATTGCTAATCACATTCACGTGTGGCGTCGACGATGTAGTTTGTGCAAAGCAGAAACCACCAAGAAACAATGTCTTGATTGGTTTCTCAGATCACTTGTCTCTATCCTTGGTAAAGATGTGGCTTCCACCTTCCCTCAATCAGAAGAAGAAGCCATTAGTAAGGCTCAACAATACGACCTCATCTATTCACAATCAAGGTACTTGTACATAGTACTTCCTGATCTCCCAAAACTCGTGCCATTTGGCCAAGATAAACCCAGGATGTCTCACTTAGCAGACAAATTGATTGGTAACACCATGCACCAAAATCCACAACTCCAACAACCACCAATGTATGGCACACCTCAATATCCACTAGCATATGGAGGAACCCCTTATTATCCTCCACCCCCTTATCAACCATCATACCTTGTTTCCCTTCCTCCACCCATCAGTGGGCCACTGCCGACACCGACAATACGCCTACCCATCCAAACAAGTTCCAGTACTCCCTCTACTTCAAATTATACTCTAAGTACTAGAAAAAACGCCATGCCTTCCTATGTACCTTACAGATCATTACCAAAAAAAATCCTTACTTTCCATTTCCTGGCCCTCCTGTTGGCAACCATTTTGCATTTTTATCTTTTCCTTATAAGCTACCTACACAAGGGTTTTGAACCCTCAATACTCGTCGCAATTCTTTAAATCAAAATGACACTATTGTCTTGCGCATTCACACACCTGCCTTTCGTTTTCATTTTCATGACTACAAGCGTGAAAACCTTGAATTGGAAGTCATGTCGATGGCATTAAAATCATCTTTGGATTGTTACGAATACTCTTGTTCATGTGGTCATTTCACCTCTAACTCAATAATGGCCATACAGTTGGCAAGACACCAAACCTTTGTGCACTTTGCATTTTGGTTAATATGGTTTCAATTTATAAGTTCGTGATGCAATGATTTTTGGTGTCTTTGATTAAATCCTTGGTGCAATGGTTTCATACAACGCATTAATTTTATGATTGAATCTTTGGTGCAATATTCGACATGTTTTTTTGTTTTAAAAACATACACATACTATTTTTGATTTAACATACGGACCAATTGTTGGTTATGAATGCTATGGTTTTCAAATAGTTATTGGATATTTGGTCAAAATGTTTTGGTTATGTATGTTATGGCTTTTGATGAGTATGTGATTAATCCATTTGATATTTGGATTGTGATGTGAATGATTTGAATTACCAAGGCGTCGTTGATTGTACTTGTCAAAATGAATGTTTTGCATGGTTTCGATTCATTCCACCACTCTCACATGCATAAGCATTAACGTCTACCTTGCATCTCGGGTTACCTCTGCTTGTTTTGAGAAAACTGTGGGAATTGTTCCTGTGTCTACCCTGTCCAACCCCTTCACCATTTACCCTACTGACTGTGTGCTCTCTCCTATGGCCCTTGTAGTGCGCATAGAACCTAATGGAATCCAAATGTTGTTGTTATTTGACAATGCTCGTGAGGACCTAGAGAGTAATGGCTGGTTAGTTTTCATCCAAACATTCGAGGGTTTCAACCTCGCGATCGCTCAACAGTTTTCCCTCACATTCAATGGATGTATGGCCAAAGTTGGAGACATCCAGCTCAAATTGAACGAAGAATTCCTTAGCTCAACCACTGGTTTGCCAGCCAAGGGGCAGAGGTGGTTTAATAATTCGAAGGTGGATGAAGTGCCATGGCCACTCCTATTTACCTTGAGGAAAATTATTAGTTGTGATAGAGGTATGCCGGTCACAACCCATAAGTCTCGATGGCATGATTTATTGGCCATTATTAAGCAATTTGTTACTTGCGAAGGTAGATATGGTTTAGTGTTTCTTTACCATCTCCATCTGCTTATGAATTTCATAGATTTCCCTTTGAATATGCCTCACTACCTCCTATGCAGTCTGTATAAAATGGCTAAACAATTTAAGAGGGAGAAGGCTGACTCCAGCCTCTTCCATCACTGCTTGATTAAAATCGTTATTGTTCATCATTTGAGGTTGAGTGGTGACTGTTGGGAAGTTTTCTTATTGAGGAATGGATTTTCCACTCCTGAATGTGGTCAAGTGGACAAGACTGTGGTCACCGAAACCCTTGTCGGGCCTGTCGTGCCACCTCCTACCCTCCTACCCGTTGTTGAACCCTCAACCTACCCCAACGCTGACCTACCCGACACCCTGCCTGACCCATGTTCGAAAGACAATGCTAAGCCTGTTAAGAGGCCTACAAGAAAGAAGGACAAGGGAAATACCAATGCCAATAGCAAGGGTAGGAAGGTTGCATGTTGGATATCTAGGTGTGCTCGTAACAAGCCCAAACAAAACACAGACCAGAAGCCTATTGTTTTGAGTGAAGATTCGGATTCTGAGATTGAGTGATTTTTTACCAAGGAATACCCATACTCACACTGCCTCTATTCTATTGAACCCTATGACTACATATCAAACCTCCCACCATGCCTTAAGGATGACCCTAACTTCCCCGGGATCAAGTTTGACAGTGGAACCCCTGGTAATTTAAAATATGCCTCACCTGTAATGCCACGGCCTGATCGACCACAATGCGATGAATGCAACTCATGGCTCCAACGATACTATACAGATGTCCCTCTGTTGCAATCCAAAATTAAGTCCTTGGAGGACCGAGTGACTATGTTGTCTAAGGAAAATGATAGACTGCAAGCTAGTGATAAGAGGCAAAAGACCACAGGTTCGATTGTGTTCAAAAATGTTGACGCAGCTATTGTGGGGAAATTATACCCTACGGACTAACAAGCTAGGGCTTAAACTTGCATGCAAATCATGACCCTTCAGAAATTACTTTTAACCTTCTACCCCAAACCTAAAACCCTTTTTCACATGCAAACATGGAAAGAACCTACTAACCTTTGTTATCGACGTTTGGTGTAGATCCTCCGTTGCACTTTACCTCCTTGCTTCTGCTGCTCCTTCCAAAGATGATCCTGCAATCAAGACAAAACACTACGCATGCATGCTATTGTTCTAATAGAGGGTTAGAGATTAAGAATAAATCAAATAAAACACATAAGACTCGTGCATTTGGGACGGGAAAAGTATTCTTTATTAATCTCAAGATGAATCAACTTACAATAATAATAGATATCGGCCACCGTTCCTCGATCCTGATCCTGGGCTCCTCCTCTTCTTTGTCCTCCAACTGCTTTGCTTGAATTCTCCTAAATCTTGAGGAAAGGCTAAAGGGTTGGGACAAAACAAATTCGGCAATTGGGCAGAGTTTCTTTGCTATGATTTTTCCTTCTTTGAATAGTACCCCTACCCATTCTTTTATAGGATAGAAGGAGCTAGGGTTTTAGACAAACTCTCGGCCATGCATGGATGGGAGTTCCAGTTAACTAACCCAAATCTTTTTGTTCCGTCGGAAACTTTCCTGATTTTGTGCTTTGTTAGGTAAACGCGGGCTGTAGTGGGCCAGCCAGCGTTCCAACGTGCCCAGTAATAAGCCTGACAATGTTCCAACGTGCCCAATAATGGGTTAGGGCGCGGGTTACTTGTTTTAAGAGGTTTTTTAAGAGTCTGTTCAGCATGGCTTTGGCAATGAAGGGAAATGATTTGGCCTGATGCTAGGTAAGCATGGATGGTGAAATTTAGGGTTATAATAGATGCCCCCTAATGTGTGAGGTCAGAAGAGCATCTGATGGCCGAAATACATTACCAATTCTTTACCAATATGTACTGATATGCTGAAATGAGTGAGCCCAGGAATCAGGAATCAGGAGGTGCCATCTGCAAAAAAAAATATCAAATGTCTCACCGAGGCGGGCATACCCATGCTCGGGATAAAATAGAACAATGGCTACCAATCAAATACACTGTAGATCCATGTCAAACAACTATGAAGAGTAGACGCGAACAATACACAGCGGAGCTACATCTCGAAATCAGAAAGATATAAAGTATCCATCTCTCAGAAGTTGATTTAGCCTGATGGCTATACTTCAGAGCTCGAGCAACAACTTCAAAGTCTTCTAAAACTCGGGTAGGAGTGTAATATGAGTGTACGATTGCACTACCCAGAGGTCTTCGACGGCTCGTTGGTTATGGACTTGATAATATTGATGATCGGACTGAAGGCTTCAATGATTTTGAACAAAGACTTGATTGGACGTTCAAGATGGCTGGGTATGCGGACAAGAGACATATTGTAGAGGGGTCGACTCAGGCTTAGTGACAAACTTCCCTTGGACAATAGCACGACAAGTAATAAGACTCAGGCAGCATATCTATTAATCATAAGTCTATGAAGCAGGAGGCAACACAAACTCTCCATATGTTTGGAAGAGTAACCAAACGGTGGAGGACACAACTCAATATAGCGAGAAAAGATTCCTAAGGTCGTACTACATCTCAAAGTCTGATGAATCAAACAGACAAATGTGCTTTATCCAAGGGCGACTCATGATGCTGCCAATAAAGACAATACTTTCCCATCCTCTTTTTGGGGTATATTTGATTTTTTTTGTTTGTTCTTTTTGTTGATTTGGAAAAAAGAATAAAGGAATATTACGTTACAATGGAGGAACGAGCACAACAAACATACAAGCTCAAGGCACTAGGACAAGACTGATGTTCTAGGAAATGATACTTGGAAAAATACTCCAGTGGCCAAAGGTGTTAAGACGCAAAGGAAAACTGTTACTAGGCTGATGGGTAAAGGATGAAAATGCGGTTGATAGAACACACAATGGTAACGTCCTTCGATGTAAGTTTAACGAGCCCAGAGAAGGGAAGCTCGGTGATTTTTCATGTTTAGAGAGTCTGAAAAAGAATAAAAGGAAACTCCATTGGGGTACCTTTTTCAACAATAGTCTAGTCGGTTCTAAAAAGGGGTAAACTAGCACTGAGTAGACGTCAATTCAAAACCATTTTAACGAGTGTGACAAGGACAAGATCACTCGGCTATTTTTTCAATTTTAAGGAGTCTGAAAAAAGCTTAACTATGGACTCCGTTAGGAATGTTCTTCTGGACCATTTTAACGAGTGTGAAAGAATAAGGTCACTCGGCCATCTTTTCAATTTTAGGGAGTCTGAAAAGAGCTTAACTATGGACTCCGGGGGGGTTTCTTTTGCGTAAATTTAGTCCCTCAGGCCCGAAAAAGGAATAAAATCATACCTAAGGATACTCTTCTAAAGAATTGGAATTCGATAGAGTATTCCTTTGTTCGTACAGTTGACCGTCCGGACCGAAAAAGGGGTAAACTACCGCCGGACAGAAGTGACTTCAAATTTCAGTTTAACGAGCGTGAAATGTCACAAGATCGCTCGACAATCTTTTCATGTTTAGAGGGTCTGAAAAGGGCTTAAAAGGAGACCCGTTATGTTTTGGGAGTCTAGAGGGTAAGACAAAGAGTGAAAAATACCCATGCAAATGAGGCTCAAACTCGTATTCCAGAAAGACTATACGAACTCCCGAGCCTACAGTGTTGTTAGAAACGGAATGGACGCCATAATGCAACCAGGAACTACCTAGGGCATCCATGTTTTGGCAAGCTCTACCACCAAGTTGCAACACTTCTAGAGAAAATATGACGGTTCTGTGTCACAACCGGATGGGATCGATCCTATATCGTAAGAACAAAAAGGCAACGAGATGCAACAGTGGGGATGGAATCCTACCCTATATTCTCAAGTTGATTTTTGGAAAAAAAATTATGGACCGTCCATATATATATATTTTTTATTTTCTGAAACTCAATGAAAAATGTCCCAATACATGATCAAATCCCTCCCATATAACTCATGAACCACTCAAAATGGTTTTTGGTATAAAGAAACTGATAAAAGGGGCCAAAAGAGTGACAAAAAGAGGCCAAAAAGTCTATAAATAGAAGTTGGCAGCTCATTATCACCATTGCTGATTTGGAAATTGACTCTGGAGCCAAA
>ML786467.1:431360-468334 GCA_009831015.1 Picea engelmannii | reverse complement strand
GCTCGGATTTGATGTCAAATCGACTTGGGAGCCGATCCATTAGTGGTTGGGAGGCCGACCAGCTTCATAAATGCGCTGTTTGGCAGGCGCGCGGGTTTTTCACCCCACAGCCGCGCATATGCGCTCCAGATACAAAGATGTTGCGCGCGCGCACGCACCCAGTGGGTGCATAACACTTTTTAATTTTTTGGCCATTTTGCATAGTTTTGACCCTTTTGCTGTGCTGTGGAGTTAATCCTTGTGCCATGAACGACTGTTTTTCTGTGTTGATGATGCGGAGTTCTTGTCTCCCTGTGCGGACGAAATTTTAGTGATAACAAGCATGAACTGCTGCCAATGCAAGTTTTTTGAGATGAGTATAATTAAGTTCCGGTACTACGAGGCCTCGGCTCAGGTAATAGATCATGTATTCAAAAAATGAATCATCTTCCTGAACTAAAACCATGCCTATGGTTGACTCTGCGACAGCCAGATATAATAGGAAATCCTTGTTATAATTCGGTGGACGTAGCAGAGGTGCGGTTGTAAGGGCATGTTTCAATGCGTTGAAAGAGAACTGTGCTACTTCGTCCCAGAAAAAGGGAATATCTTTCTTCAGTAAACGCATGAAGCCTTTGGTGATTTTGGCATAGTTGGTGATGAAGCGTCGTAAGAAGTTTGCCTTGCCTTGAAGACTCTGAAGTTGTAAGATTGTGCGTGGGGGGGGCAATTGGATTATTGCCTCCACCTTAAGAGGATCAACCATGATCCCCATTGTTGAAATGATGAAACCTAACAAATGTCCTGACGTGAAACAAAAGCTACACTTGTTGGGATTCAAGCGAATCTGGAAGTAGCGGCAGCGTTCGAAGATGAGTCTGAGGTGTGTAGGATGACCTTTTCGCTTGCGAGAGCGTGATGCTAAATCATCTAGATAGGCCTCGACTATATGTTTGAGGTCGTGAAATGAAAAAGACATGGCCCACTGGAAAGTGGCTCCAGCATTCTTGAGACCAAAAGGCATTTTTCGATAGGTGAATGTACCCCACGGACAAATGAATGTCGTTTTGTGTTGGTCCTCCGGTTTGATTTGGATTTGGTTATAGCCCAAAAAACCATCCATGAACGAAAAGGCTTCACAACTGGCGCACTCATCAATGATATGGTCGATGAATGGGGTTGGATAATTATCTTTTGGACATGCCTTGTTCAAATCATGGAAATCGGTACATACACGAATCGTGCCTTGTTTTTTATCGACCGGCATGGGGTTTGACACCCACTGAGTCAAGTGAATAGGGTATATGAACCCTGCCTTAAGCAATTTCTCAACCTTAGCTTTGATAGCTACTGCTTTCCTAGGATTAACTGGATGAAGTTTTTGTCGAACAGGATTAGTGTCAGGATACGTTGTGATTTCATGTTCAACTATTTTTGGATCGATGCCTGGCATTTCCTTGTAAGACCAAGCAAAAACATCGCAGAATTATTTAAAAATATCTATGTAAATATGAATCTCTTCGGGGGAGAAATCCGCTCCGACGAAGACATTCTCCATGATGCTAGGGTTTCGGGAGATATTGATAGGTATCGTGGCAGCAATAGTCGCCATATTTCCCTCAGCATAAATATCCTGTGTAGCTAAGAGGTTAATGGGACAAGGTTGATCTCTCGTCATGGTGATAGTGAATTCTCCTGCCTCGATTCGGTGTAACTCTGGGAGGAAGTATGATCTGTGATGAAGATCTTCCCATGGTTTGTCCGAACCCATGATTGCTTCGATTATGGCTTTGTTAGAAGGCAAGACTAAATCTAATGAATCAGTGTTGGCAAGAGAATCCTGAGCCCAGATAGGCTCGAGGAGTGGATCCAAATCTTGTGCGGGAATCGGATCAGTAGTAGCTGAAGCTTGCTGAACCAAAGAGTACGCTACTTCAGCGGCCGAAAAGGGCGTAGACATGCCCGCATGCCCCGTCGCATCCATCGTGTCTGATGGGGAAGGAAGAATCCATGGATCCTGAAAGTAAGTCGTGTGGAACGACGAAACATGGAAAATCTCAGCCTTGTGGTGGTTCGATATAAACTTGACATCTCCATGAGGAGGTGGGTAATCAAAAGTACCCATAAAATATGGGCACAAACCAACTCCTACGTTAACGACACCGGCTTGAGGATTATCAACCATGGGAACCGTGGATGCCCCCAAAGCTGGGTCAGGTCAAGAGAAGGATAACTGATCAATGGTCACTATCCGGCCTTCATGTGGAAACAACAAGACTCGGAAAACTGTAGTGACCACCGCTTTCATTCCATAAGTCCAACTATGACCTAACAATAGATTGTAGTCGATGGGGGCATCAACTACCTCTACTTCGACGCACACGGTCTTCCCCCCTAACTGCACAGGGAAAGAAGGAATGATGCCATGCGGTCGGAAAGAACGACCATCGAATGCAGTGAGGAGAGTAGGTGACGGAGACAACTCAGGTTGACCAATGGCTTTCCAGCATGCTAACGACATAACGCAAGTCGAAGCGCCCTCGTCTACCACCGTGCAGAAGATGTTCCATGTAAAAGTTTTCGTGGGATGAGCCACTACTATCTGAAATGCGACGTTGTAAGGAAAACGAGGTTTCAAGTCAGTCGTATATAGCATGATAGTACCCGGGTTACAAGTCTCAGTAGAGCCTAAAGCAGTCAACAAGGATTTCCTCTGAGCAGGGCAACTTTGGAGGACCTCCAAAGCGGACATAACACAAGGGGTTTGTGATAAATCTTCCACCACAGAGTATTTCTGGGCGGCCCTTGCATTTGGATTGTGAGAAGCTCGCTTAAACACACCTTTTGGGATGTGTGTCATTGTTTCACCCAACATCTTCTCGATCTGTAGAGGAAGAGATGGGATCTCGACTTCTTTTCCCTTCTCAGAGGCGTTTGGTTTGCTATAGTCGTGCGCTCTAGTTGTTTTTAAAGCATCACTTTTAACCATATATACGTTCGCAGAAGATGAATTGCTTGGGGTAGGGCAGTTTTCTTGACTGCCCACCTCGGCACTTGTAGAGGCTTGGGTTAAATTTTGCCCATGCTGAAAGGGATTAGTCAACATGGCTTGTTGTTGCTGTGTGACAAACTTATGGGCCTTTGCAAGTCAAGGGAATAGATGGGTCGGGTGGTCTTCCGCACATAGGTTGCACAGATACCTTGCCTTCCTCTTTTCCGTGGTGCCCTCGCTAGCATTATCAGTTAGTTTTTTATCCCCCTTACTCTTCTTGCGTTGTTTTTTCTTCCCTTCGGGCTGTTGGGTGGCCTTTCGGTTAGTTGTCTGTACGGAGTGTACTTCCGACGTTTGAGTAGGCGGAGAAGCCAAAGCAGTAGTCTGGCTGGCCGCTGAGTGTTGTATAGATAACTATTGCAATTTTTTTGTCAATTGCTCAGCGAGATTGGTTTGTGCCAAACCAACGATACCATCGGCATGTGGTTCGGCTCTCTATCTGGTTTTATCCAGAATCGATCGTGGCAAATCCGGTAGGATGTTGTACAATAGACCAGACTGAGAATAGATAAGCTCAAACTATTGAGCCCTCATGATGGCATCTTCCTCGGAGAAAACCCCTGAAGTCACGACGTCTTTGGATAACTGCGGAACTAAATACTTAAGGAACCACTCTAGCAGGAATGCTGGTGGGACGGGTACCTTGATAGGACTCTTTCGGCATTGCCACTCTCGAATATGATCTGAGATATGGTCCGCTGTCGTCTGCTCAAAATTGTCTAGCAACTCTGTGCCGACGTCGTATCTCACAGGTAACTGGAAATGGTTAAGGAAGGCCATTTCTAGTTCTCCAAAAGAATAATATCGTGAACGATCAAGCTCTATGTACCATTTCGCGGCACTCCCAATAAGAGTGCATTGAAACAATCACAACTGAACGGAGTCATATTTCAGTGAGTTAGATGAACACCAAAGGTGGAAAGTAGTCACGTGATGACCTGGATCTTCATTAGGCTTGGCCTCGAACTTTGGAATGTCTGAAGGCAACTTCATCGGCATAGGAGGCCAACGCGGATCGTGACAGATAGGATAATTTAACAACCATGTCAAATCGGGCAGGTGTAACGTTTCCAGGAATGGTAGTTTGGGTTGTTGATGATAGCCTGGAAAGAAGGGTCCTGGAGTTTGACTAGCACCAGGTTGCCAAGAAAAGTTTGGCTGCTGGCCCGGGTTCTGGTAGAAACCATGGCCCTGACCAGCGTAAGGTTTTTGCATCTGAGGAGACATCATTGGCTGATTCCCCATAAAGGACATAAGATGTTGGGCATTCATCATGTTCGACGGACTTTGGGAAGGATTACCCCATGCTGGTCCCGAGGGGAGAGGCATAGAAGTCTGTTCGGGGTTCCATTGACTGTGGAAAGAATTACCCCAGAACGACATTCCAGATGAAGGAACGGATCCTTGTGCTGAGTTCCAAGGTCCTGGTATATGTGCCCCCAGTGCAGGAATAGTACCCTGTGCCGGAGTAGACTGTCCAAAAATGGGTGTGCCCCCATATGGGAAAGCAGTGGATGCGAAAGTGTTATTACCAAACGTCCCATTCCAAACAAACGGTGACACAACTACCGGAAAAGTTTGCGCAGGTGTTCCTTGACTCCCGGCTCCAAGTGAACTTGTGTTTGTAGGCTGCCCGACGGACTGCTGATGCATACCACCAAGCGAAGGGGAAAAAGGAGGAATATGACCTCCAGCATAAGGAAAAGCATTGAAATGGATAGGAATGCCCCCAAGTTGACCCTGCAGAGGAGCGTTAGAACTCCCTGCCCCCAGACCCAAAGTCTGTAAAGTGGAGGAAGTGAGTGCAGGACTTGTACCTGAACTAGGCATACCGTATGAAAATGGAGGGCCTGTCGCACTAGGTGTGTAAGGAGGTGTGGCCACCGCGATAGATGGGGTCGGTCCACTGTGCGACATAGTTGCGGCCGAGACCATGGTGGCTCGGACCGTCGACAAAGGCAATTTAGGAGAAGCTTCTCCTGTGGTAGAAACAGTGATGGGAATGGAAGAATTCCCAGTTGAAGTAATAGAGTTTGGTTCCATAACTGGGTTAGGCGCTGATAGGCATTCGTAAAATTTAATTGGCACAATAATGTCCGGCCAAGTATCAGTGTTTGAGGTTTCAACCGATCCAATATTGGTGGTTGATTCCTCCGAGAGTTGTTCGGGCTCAATGGTTTGAAACCTAGTTGTTGCGAAAGACCCTCGTTGGTATAAATTCCGCCTCAGTGGTGGCGGGGGTGGCTCTAGTATAATCAATGGCAGGCCCAAAAGCCTTCGTGACCGGCGGAGCTCTGAATCCTCCACTGTGTGAGAATATTCATGACACGCTAAGGTATTCTACATGAACAAACAGTAACACTCACTAAAAGAAATCCCCTAGAAGATAAATCAAGCAAGCACTAAACTAGTTGGAAGAACAGTTACAACAACCAACACTAGAGAAACTTACCGGTGCAAGTGAAACTCGAATATGGAAGCACCCTCCGGGTATACTCTGCAAAGTGTGGCCCGATGTCTGTCCTAGGTACCGCGGTATACCTCCACAGTCACCTGTGTATGTCCCTAGAAAAGATTGGCAACTAGTTTGCCAGCACGTGAACAGTCACCAGGCGGGTACAATCGATAGTCGGGTAGACCACAATGAGCAGGGTATCAAGCTCGAAACCTGTCAAGGGTATCGAGAGAAAATGGTCCGTGGAAAATGCAAACGACGGAATCCCTTAACAAATCCTCGATATGTGTTCTCCACTATGCTCGGTCCAGTTTTGGAGGGGTTATCTCCGCTACCTTTCCTTACGCGACCTCGTGTTTAGCCCCTATGTTATAGGGGGGTCCCGGATAAATTTCCGTAACTGGACTTCTACACTCCTTATTGACAGACTCCAATGTTTGGTTTGAGTGGCCTTGGAGAATTTACTCTCCAACCTATTCCAAGGCCTTAGTCCTGAGCTAGTGTATGCACCCTACAAACAAAAAAGTCTAATTAATTTTAATTAGCATTGATTTTAATGGGATTTTTAAGTCACAAGGTATGAAAGTGAAACTGATGGTGTGTAAAGAATCAAAGCAAAATGACCAAGAAATGTTTGGAAACAAAAACTTTTACAAACAATGCAAAAACCAACAACTTTTCAACAAGAAAAACTTCTTTTCTTTTCAGATTTACTAAGATTTCATGTAGTAAATATAAAGGACTTTTGCTCAGATCTACGAGCTACTTATACTCTAAATGATCTACAAAAACTTATGCAAAAATACTTCTTCCTAGCTACTGATGCAACAACATAATCCTCAAATCAAGAAGAAAATGACAGAGAAATTTTTTTATTTAATTGCAAAATGAAGCAATAAAGGGAAAATGACGACAAGCACAAAACCAAGAAAACAACATAAAGTTTTGGCTTAAAGCGCAGACCGCAACGAACCAGAGAAAAGACGCACAAAATCAATCAAGAAAACACTGATTCTAACGCTTGTCTAAAAACCATAAAACAAATTTTTTTCTTTTTTCTTTTTGTCTTTTCTATCAAAACATCAACTAAAAACACAGGCTAAGGATAAGATGCCCTAACCTGCTGACTGTGCAGCCCTAGACTCTAAACCCCTGAGAGGACCTCTTCTCACCAGAGGAGGGGATGACTTCCCCACCCAAGATGAAAAGATACCAATCAAGCCTGCGAATGTCACTGAGACAGCACGTGTGCAAACGCGTGCTGAACTATAACAGCGCGCGGGTACCCGTGGGCTAAACTTAAACAGGTTGCGAGTCTGTATAAAAACTAAGACAAAACAACACACAGGCATCCCATACCTGAAAAAGGCCTCTGGTATTGACAACCAGGGTCTCTAAAAGGCTTGGATGCTTCTACTTTAACAGAAAAGGAAAATTTGCAAAAAGAAAACAAATGCAAAGAATAACCAACACAATAAGGCAGACTGAAAACAAGACAGTAAACCAGCAAGACCCAGACAGGATCTAGAAAGCCCCCTGAGAAGATAAACTTCTGACAGGGAAGAGGAGACTGCCTCTCAAGCTTCCTGAATCCTACACGCTACTGAAACCACTGCAACACACGGTCAAACGTGGGCTACAGAAGGTTAGGGCGCGGGTTACATGCGTGGAGGCCTTCTGTAGGCCGCGTGTACCTCTGTGTGTCCCGATAATAAATGTCAAGCCACGGTCAAGAAAAAAATGGTATTGATAACCAGGTTCTCTGCTAGCTTTGACCTAATAGAAAATAAAAACAAGAAAGAAACAAAAAATTTATTCTCTTAAACTACCCAAGAACCTCTATGAAATCCAGAAACCCTAAGAGTAAAATCTCTATGAAATCCAGAAACCATGCATGGCTGGGAGTTCCAGTTAACTGACCCAAAGCTTTTCGTTTCGTCGGAAACTTTCCTGATTTTGTGCTTTGTTAGGTAAATGTGGACTGTAGTGGGCCAGCCAGTGTTCCAACGCGCCCAGTAATAAGCCTGACAGTGTTCCAACGCGCCCAGTAATGGGTTAGGGCGCGGGTTACTTGTTTTAAGAGGTTTTTTAAGAGTCTGTTTAGCATGGCTTTGGCAATGAAGGGAAATGAGTTGGCCTTATTCCAGGTAAGCATGGATGGTGCAATTTAGGGTTATAACAACAGCCACTGCCATTGTTAATTCAAAGTTAGCTTGACCGAATCGTATCCCTACAGCCAAGGTATGATATTTCGAACAATGATTCTAGAATGATTTCGTTTGTTTCGAATTAGCATAAATGATTTGGTTTGTTTTGAATTAGCATAAGCGACTTTGTTGTTTTTGAATTAGCATGAATGATTGTTTTTGCGTTGAATTAGTATAAAATATTTGTTTGATAAATCGAATATAGTTATGTTTTGATTGAATTGATTCAATATGATTTCGTTTGTTATGAATTGGCATAAAATATTTGGTTTGTTTTAGCAAGAATGATTTGCTTGTTTTGAACTAGTAATAAAGGACCTGTTTGATTCACTGCATACATTTCTGCTACCATTTGGATTAATTTAAAACGATTATGTTTCTAAATATGACCAGCTACAGAATCGTGAGATTCTGTAGCTAGTCATAAAATTTGGATTTTTGTTGATTTTACAACTAAACACTATCTAAGATTATTTATTCTTGTCTATCTACAGGTACACATGAATTTCAATGGGAATTGGATTTGTCGTGGTAGTTTAGAACATGCTTTTTGTTACACAGTTTTAGTTTAGGTTGTTAGTCTTAGTTAGAAATAGAGATTTGGGAGATTGTTCCCATATTTTTGCAAATAGTTTTTGATGATTCCCATAGTGAATGTTTCACCCTGTGGCATTTATATACTTATTATTTTTTGTAAACAACCCATCACTGTTGGGAGAACAGATACTATGGACTTATGATTATACATACTTTAATAGAAGTGGATTTGTTGTATGGCTTTAGCTTCAATTTATCTTACTTTTGTTCAAGTTTTGTGCATAACAATTTGTAATCAAAGTATTGACTACTTTAGATATCAAGATTTGTTACAGGCTGATGCGTTATGATTTAAATTATGTCCATATTTGATGTATCTCATTTTATGCACAACAATTACTCTGTTTGAATTTAATGAATAGAAGGTTTATCTTCTTTGTTAAATGAACGGTTATGTACAAATCTTCGCACTGGGATTTATCTAAATGTGATGATCTGTAAACTATAGATTGTTGTTGTTTTATGTCTTGTTTGTTCTATCATTTGTATTTGAAGAGCGTTGTTTCTTCCTATTTATGAGAAGCTTGTGGAAAATCTGGTGCGGGTTTCTCCCATCAAACAGCGAAATCGAGTACTGTGAACAGAACAAATAGGAAGTGCTTCTACATGTCAGTTTGTTAGTGTTATTCAATTAGTTAATTAATATGTAAACTTCTTGTAATCTGAACATGTTTCATTGTTCATCTCTATAGTTCAGATTTACAGTTAGGATTGTTATTTTAATTGCCTAGCTTAGATATCTTTCATTTTATTCCTTTCTGATAAAAATTATAAAAATAAAAAATAATAGCTTCACTGTCATAAAACAATTTACAAATGATTTTGCAAATTTCGATCAAAATTTGTATTCTGTAAATACTGTACATATATAATTGAGATTTAATTCTATTGATAGTTGAACATTTAAATAAGTAGAATGATTGTTTTATAATATTAGTTAGTGAACTGTATATATATATATTTTAGATCTATATATAGTTTGTTGTAGCTCATTTTTCACTTAGATTAGTTTCTTTAGCTTAGTTTTTCTTTCGTTTTCCTAGGACTTAGATCGGCCAACGGAGTCGTTAAACCTGTCGGAGTGGTTTAATCCAAACGGCTTGGGTTATTTAGACAACCCCGGACCGGATCCACTCCTCCAGTTGACGAGCGGTCATTTTTCGCCCGTCAACACCTCCACATCCCATAGCTCCACCACAAGGACACCCTCACGCTGGGGTAAATTTTGTTCAACCCTCTCCCATTCAGCAATATCAAAATTTTGAACAGCTGAATATGAAAAATTCAACCCATGAGTCGAATAATGCCAAAAAGAAAGGAAAAAAAACGGAACAATAACTGTAGAATTCCTGCAGAAACCCCGATAGATCTAGAATTATAGTTAAATTGAACACATGCAATTTGTTGATATTCAAGAGATGAGAGAATTTTTTTTTTCCATAAATCAGAGAATTATATTAATAAAAAATGAATATACATGAGAAACCATCCTCAAAAAAGAAGAGAGGAGGTGAATATATAGAATTTCCAACATAGAAATTCTAGTAAAAAAACTAGAAATAGCTAAAATAGGTGTCATAAGCTAAGGGAGACCACATAGTTCAACATAGACCACTAAATATACATTTCATACACTCATTAATGTCCATAAGAGTTAAGTGATGTGAATTATCTCACTTAATCTCTCTTAATTGACAAGAGAAGCATTTCCAACTCACTTAATTGACCCGAAATAGTAGTTACTAATATTAGTAACAACAAAAATCATTAATTAAGGAATAAATATCTCACTCAAAGATGAGGTGCACATTCCCTAAAAATAGATGAGTTTTTCACGGGGGATTTGGAATAAATCATGAGTAAATCAAGAAAATTAAAAATAAATCGAGAAAATCAAGAAAAATCAAGAAAATCAAGAACCGAGAGTGAGTCTTGATCTAAAATTAGCAGTATTCCCTAAAATCTAGGGATGAGGTGCCCTTCTTCTCTATGTGGCCAAATTAGGTGAAATAAAGTGTAAATGAATGAATTAACCAAGATCTAGGAGTCTAATCTAGGTATAAACTAATGTAAGTTAGGATTATGCTCCAACAATAACAACCCAGGTCAAGGCGAAAATCACCCCCAACAGAACCAACCTACTGGGGGCAACCAGAACCAAGGGACGTAGAACCCCTAGGGGAAAAAAAAACAGGTGTCAAGAGAAAAATAATAATAACCTTCAAACCAACTTTCCCTGTGCCCTTTGCGGCGAGTTCGGTCATTATACTAATCATTGCCCCCAAATCGCTGATTTTAAATGGATGAAAGACTCAATAACTAGACCACATCCTCCAGCACCACCTGCCCCTCAGTAGGCTCCACAAAAATATGTACAACAACCACCCCCAACCATGCTGCAGAACCCCATTCCACACCAAGGAGTGATGAACACTCAACAGGACATGCAGCCTACCCCACCAAAATTGGGACAATATCTCAACCCGAGCAATCCTGCAGATCGTACTATCCTCCTCACTAATGAGGAAGAGGTCCTTCTACAAACACATAGTCGTCAATATCGTGCACCCGCTGAGTCTCCTCCCATTCCCCTAGAAACAATCCCAACACCAATGAGACCCCCGTTGATGATTCCTCGCCCTAACACAGAAACACCTCTTCACATCCCTCACATCCCATTGCGCAGGAATGTCCACAACCCACAAGCTAGGGCGGCTCATAATTACAGTTTGGTCAATGACTTAGCACAGTCCTCGGCTGCAATGTCAGTCTTAGAAGTACTTCAAACTTGTCCCACTCAACGGAAATCATTACTTTCCACCTTGGGGGCAGTCGACCCTGCGGATACTCAACTCATTACATTTGATCTCAACAGCGGAGAGCTTTGTCTCCTCTCTCTCATCGCTTTTCAAAACCCAGTGAAAATTCAGAACATTATAGATCATCGGTGCATCATTGATGAAGGTGCATCCACGTGCATCATGTCCAAGTCGATATGGTAGAAACTTGGTTCCCTCAAACTCATACCATCTGCCATTACCTTAAGAGCTTATGATGGATGACCATCTTCTCCCGAAAGGCTCTTCCAAAATGTCCCTGTAGAACTCGGGGGCAAGACCATTCTCATTGACATTGAAGTTATCGATGCCCCACTCGATTATAATATCTTTTTCGGTCATAGCTACATGTACGCTATGAAGTCAATTGCCTCTTCCGTCTTTCGAACCACGATGTTCCCCCATAACGGGAAGATCATTACCATTGAGCAAGTTTCACATTATGAGCCTAACCCTTCTGCCAACATCGATAACATTCTCCCTCTCGTCTACTAATCCTGAGGCATACCCACTCATCGAGATGGGCCCCAGAATTTTCAAAGACCCATCCTTATTAGGAACTTACCATGGTGCACCACCACTCATTCATCCTTCCAATTAGGTATGTGTCATATCATCCAAAGGAACTGACATTGAGGATACCCTTCCTCCCAGTGAGGCTTCTCTTATATCTGACGTCCCACTAGTCGTAAACATCCTCCCTTAAGAATCTCCTGCAAACTCGTCGACTCCACTAATTCATGATTTCCCCTCACCCCAAGGCCATATCCCAGTTTGGGAGATAGTTCCCCAAGCCATTACTCAAATCCCTTTCTTTTACCCCACCAGGTGTATAGGTTTTCCAGGTCACTGCAACGCTTACCCTCCCTAATATGGTGTTGGAAATCCCTGTTTGGTATTTGCATCCACCAGAGATGGCTCCTCAACAATCCCTCCCTCCCGAAACAGAAGGAATCCTGATGCAGATTCCCATAATCACTCCCACCATACCCCCTACACCCCCAGTCACTAACCTCCCTACCACAGCTGGGGGCAGGCGAAAGAAGAAGGAGCCCACAACTCCACTTCCCCCATGCATCCAACCCCCTTGTGCACTATGCGAGAAGGATGAACACCCCACCAAAAAATGCCCATGTCTCCTCAATTTACGTAATCTCATCCAACTCCCTTGAACACTTCCACCGTGTTGGGCCCCAACAACTTCCCCTATATTTTTACAAACTTTAAAGGGCCCCCCTATTAGAATCTTGATAATTGAAATGAGCTACAGAATTAACCTTTTCAAATAGTTCTATGTATTGGCTTGCTTTGAGACAAACTTAAGACATTCACTATATTATGAGACATTCATTACAACAATATATGTCAAAAGTTTGAAACAAACACAAAAATCTCAATTTAAACAAAAACGTCAATTTTTATCAAATGTTTACTTTTGTTTAAATTATGATTATGTGTTTATTCTTTTTCTTATTAGAAATTTTGACTATTTTGAATAATGTGTTCAATACTTCATCAAATAATATCTTGGTTGGTTTCTCATTTTCATGAAATCATTTGGTGATGTTAATTAATTAAATTCCTTTTTCATTTTGCATCTCATTTCAAAATAATAATAATCAAAGAATTATCTATCATTTGTTTGATTTTGTAAAAAACTAAAATTATTATTTTTTCTCCATTAACTTGAAGCTTCTAGATCATATTTGAAAAGAAATTATAAAAAATGTTTGTTTATAAGTCATAGTTAGTTTAAATTCATTTTTTATTTTTCTAGATTTTGTTTTATTCACAATTTTTAGGTTATTAATTTAAGTTTCTTTTTGTTTCACAGGTTTCTATTATCAAATATTTCATACATATCTGATCATGTATTGATTTATTATCCAAAAATGTTCAAGATGATTGATCTAAAAATAATTTTGGATTTCTACAAATAATTTTATGAGCAACAACAGATAAAATTTGGAAAGGCGTCAAGATCAGAAATACAATTTTTAAGGATTGATTGTAGAGAAACCGTGAGGAATTAGAAGAAACGGTTGAAAACCCAGAACCAAAATTGCCCCATTTACCTTACACATAGAGATTTTCCCAAAAAAATTTACGATTTGAGAGATATTTGGGTCTCTTTTAGAGGCAAATTTCAGGTGGCGGAAATTAATAGTGACGCCCAAACTGTTCATTCATTTTATAAATATATGAGAAAGATCAGAGCCAAAAGGGATCCAAGAATTGGAGAGGAGGATTTTAATCCTTTCTTTTTTGTATATTATTGATTTTGTAAACTTTTTATTTCTTTTCAAATGGAGTAATGGATGGCTGGAAGCTTTGGGAGAATGGACAAATATGTTTAAAGAAGAATATGGATTTCCAGGCTGCTTAATGGATTTTGTGCTGTAAGTAAAATGGTTTTATTTTCATATAATATTTTCATATTCTTTCAATAATTGATTATGCATTGATTTAAATAGCTTTAGTCTTTTTTTATCAATACATGGTTAATTATTATTATTTATATATTAATTTTTTCAATCTTTAAGAGTTTATTATCCAAAACAATTCTTCCAGGACTACAATATGGGCATGTGATTTTGAGAAAGAATATGGGAAAGTAATTCATCTTTGGCTTTAGACCCATGTGGTACTTATTCCATTTTGTTCTTTTATTATTGTTATATTATGAAAATGTTATAATGGTTGATTTTAGCTTTAGCTTGTCAATCATATGGTGTTTTCATACTGTTAAATGTTATATGCTGCCCATAATTTCTTATTCCATTTTTTTTTTATGTGTGATCAATCGATCATTTGATTATTATGGAATTTATTTCTAATGTTAAATGATGGATAATATCAATACCCAGAATTGAGTTTTTTTTCATTATTAAATATTGATTATCTTAAGATCACACGATTTTTAATTAGTTGTCTTCTTGTTGTTATTAATTTACTCCAATATCAAATACTTCTTTGAATGTATTCTGGAAGTTCTAGTATTGTTCTGTTATAGGTTTCCCTTAACAACAGTACAGGAACGAGCTCATACAACACAGAAAGATTAATACCAGTTTCGTTGATTAGCGACAGGTTATTATGTGTGTTATTTAGTTAAGTTGTTTATGAATGAAACAATGAATGTATGGTTCAGCTTTGACTATCCACATGTTCATGTTTCATTAACATTTTTGCAAGATTCTTTAAATTTATAAAATAAAAACAATAAATATTTTTATGTTCTTTCTTTATCTGCTTCCTAGAAGAAATCATTTTTCCATTGATTTTCATAAGTTTCGATTAAAACTTTCATCTTGTAAATCATGTAAATAAATGAGACTTGTATATCTTCTTCTTAAATATAACTACTACAGTTACATTAGAGCATATGTACATATATATAGTTTTTAGTAATTAGTTAGTTATTTCTTTTTTTTATTTGTTTCTTTTAGGATTCTTAGATTGGCTAACGGAGCCATTAAACTCGTCAGAACGAGTTACATCAAACGGATTGGGTTATTTAGAAAGCCCCAGACCGGACTCGCTCTTCTTGTTGACGGATGGTCAATTTTGCCCATCAAAAAATGGCGCTAGAAGGAGGGCTAGACTGACAAGTTGGCTGATGCAGGAGCATCGCCAGCACATCAAGCGAGCCAGCGCGGAAGCGGAAGACAACTGGATAAGCCAACACAAATTTTAAAAATTCTTTGGAACTGTTGCGCAAATCTTAAATGAGTCATTTAAGATAAGGCACATTTGTATATTGTAATGGACCTTGAGCAGATAGCTCTCGTCCTTTAGTAGTTAGACGACATTTAATATAGTTAATGCAGGTAGATAGGATTTTAGTTCTAGATTTGATAGCTTTGAAGCACAAGAGGGAAAATGGATATAGACACCCTCATTGTATCATTGTAACATTAACCTGAGCAAGAATTATTGAGAAAGTAGAAGAGCAGGCAGAGAACTGTATGAAGAACACCCATGTATAGATATTTGAATTAATAGAAGAACTTTGATTCAAATTCATGGTTTGTGTTGTTCTCTGCGTATTTTTTATGTTGATATGCTCATGAATGTTTGTTTCCTATCATACATTTTCTTTTATATGCTGTGTATGCAATTTCATGGTTGAATTGAAGTATGAGAGGGAGATGGAATGAATTCCAATTGTTCCTCTAACTGAGCCAGAGGATTCCTGCAAGGAGTGCATTCGAATTGTCCGCAAGGAGTGCGTTGACAAAAGGGTTCAATTAGAGTTAGATTTTGTCCTCATTTCCTCGAAGGTGTAGTTAGGCATAGTGTTGTGCAAGGAGTGCATAGGCTAGGTAAAAGTCTCAGGGTTGCAAACCTGAGTAAAGTGATAAAAGACTGCTGCTGCAGGCGTGCGCAGAGTCGAGGAACTTCAACACTCAGTGAGGTTGAAGTGTTGCCACAGGGAGTGCGTGCAAGAGGTTTCCAAGAAGACCCGAGGGTTGTGAAAAAGATCAGGAGGTATAGAACCTTGAGTAATTACCAGGGAAAGCACAGGGAGTTGGTGCCTTGAAATCTTGCAAGAAGTGTCACAGGCTTGCGAGCAGGTGGACAAGTTTCGTAGAGAGGAACGCAATCGTTTCGCAGAATCATCAAAGGAAGAACGGATGGTCAAAATCCTCTGAGGAGATTTCGCGAAGTTCTGAGGGTCGTTGAATCTTGCAGAGGTGCAAGGAGGTTACGGCAAGAATGTCCAAAGGTTTAAATATCAGGAGGGGAAAAGCCGTCGATCCGAGTCACAAGGACTATCAGATCTACACGTGATATCATGTATTGGGGATTCGCGAGTCGAAGCTCCAATTTGTTGCAACTAGAATTGCGATATCACGATCCGTGATATCCCGACGAGCCCAGAATCGTCCAACAGTAGGGACGCGTGTCCAGAGATTCCAGGAAGTCGGGGTTCGAAGCAACGGAGATTTCGGAGGTAAGAAATTATTGTAGCTTGGAATCGCGAAACGCGATATCTGGATGGGAGAGTTTTGTGGGGACCACAACTGGAGTCAGTGGAGGATAGGTGGCATACCATATTAGGGATCGGGAAAAGGAAAGTCTCAAATCCATTGACATCATGATTCGCGATCCCGTGAATCCCAAAATCCCAATAGAAGTGACGGGAGGTGGAAAATTCAACTCGCATATGCGTGTCGGAGTTTCGGCGTATCGGGTATCGAGAGTTGGTAAATTGAGTGGTTCGACATCGTGAGTAGTGATATCCCGATAAAGGAAATCTCGACAAAGCAGAAGTCTTGACAGAGGAAGACAAAGTCAGCATTGATTGGCCATCGGGTCTCAGGTATTCGAGAGCCCAGTGATCTTGTGAAGCCGCGAGTTCCAATTTCTCGATAAATAAGAAAGGGGAATCATGAGAAGAGATCTGTGGGTGAAGATTTTTCAATAGGGAAATAGAAGAACCTTGGAATTCTTTGGGCCGAGTAAAGAGAAGATCCTGAAGAGCGGGTGTGCCTGCGGGTGCGGCTGTGTCAAGAGTGGTATCAGAGAGAGAAAATCTCTTTTCTTTCTGTAGCAGAGAAGGAAAGTCACCATGCTTCCGAGGAGAGAAAGACAATCACCTGACCCAGAGGATAGGGGGGTGCGGAGAAGAGGTAGGCAGGTAATAAATCCAAAAATGGAGAGACAGATGATAGATCTTCGAGCAAGACTTGAGGACATGGAGACAGCGCAAAGACGCACATCTAGTGCATGGGACCTGAGTGATTCCGATAGTGAAATAGAGGCTGAGAGAGAGGAGGAAGTTGCAGCTGAAGATGCATCGAATGAACATCTAATCAAAGCTATTTCCAGGATGGGCACAAGAGAAAAAATGGACATCCCAGTTTATGAGGGGAACTTGGATGCAAAGGAGCTTCTAGATTGGATTAGAGCTCTCGACACATATTTCGACTATGAAGATGTCGAAGAGGATAAGAAAGTCAAGCATGTTGTTACGCGCTTGAAGGGACATGCAGCATTGTGGTGGGATGAGCTAGAAGCTGACAGATGCTGCAAGGGAAAGCAGAAGATCAAGAGCTGGGACAGAATGATCGCGAAGATGAAAGAGAAATTCATCCCAAGAGACTATCAAATTACTCTGTTCAGGAGGATGCAGAACCTGAGATAGAAGCTGATGACAGTGAAAGAATACACTGAGGAATTCTATCGACTGAAAATCAGGGCAGGTCATCAGGAGAAAGATGATGAGAAGGTTGCTAGATATCTGAATGGTATGAGATATGACATTCAGGAGGAATTGAGCATGGTAACCATATGAACCATGGAGGATCTTATCAGATGGATCTAAAAGTTGAAGAGAAGTTGAGCTGTAAGAAGAGTCAGAAGGGTCGAGGCAGGAGCCAGCCCAGAGGCAAGTCAGTTGCCCAGGACAAGTACCAGAAGCCCAAGGAGGAATGGAAGAAACCTCAGGGTAAAGTTGAGAGAGGTGGGACCTCACAGAGAGGGCCATACGTTGAACAGATAGGGTATCATACAGAGTAGAGGGGAGATTATGTTGACGCAAATACCTTTCCTTGTACTAGAGATAGAGGAAGAGGAAGAGGTGGAGTAATCACATGCTTGACATGTGGAAAGAATGGGCACAAGTCTTATGAGTGTCCAGAGAAAATGAAGGACATTGGAGAAGCTCACACTACCGAAGCACAAAAGCAAGATGTTGAGGCCAAAGATGCTGAAGGTGGAAGATCGCTTATGATGCGAAAAGTCCTTTTGATACCCGAGAAGGAGGTGGAAAGTTCAGTCCAATGGACTAGACTTTTCAGGACTTCTTGCAAGACCAAGGATAGGGTGTGAAAGGTCATTGTTGACAGTGGTAGCACGGATAATCTAGTATCTACAGATATGGTAGAGAAGCTGGAGCTGGAGACGACTGATCATCCAAGTCCATACAAAGTTTCGTGGCTACAGAAAGGACACCGGGTATTTGTTACTAAACAATGATTGGTTGAATTCAAGATAGGTGGATATAATGATAATATTTTGTGTGATGTCATTCCTATGGATGTTTGTCATCTATTTCTGGGTAGACCATGGAAATATGACATAAATGTGATTCATGATGGGCGAATGAACACATATACCCTGGAGAAGAATGGGAGAACCCATATGTTGCTTCCAATAAAATATAAGGAGGTGAAGCTGGAAGTAAGCAACACGATACTTCTCATGAGTGGGAAGGAGATTCATACAGAGGTGAAGAAGAAAGAAGATCCACAACTGTTATCCACAATTTTGGTCGTCATGATGATGTGATTATGATGGAAAAATCAAGCTCTTCACTAGAACACTTTCCTGAGAAAAGTTACCTTTGTCTGCTTCCAGAAATCATATTTTTAAGGGAGGTTCGCAGGCTACCTATATATTTTCCTGCGATAATGCATGATTCTCGTAGACTGTATCAAGATGGGGTGCGAGGGGTTCGCACTATACCTAACTATCAGGGTGCGAACATCTTCTAAAGGAATGAAAAAGATAAATTCTCGAGCCTTCTAGAAGGTAATCTTCTAGAAGGATGAGTTGGCATTCGAATGGTTATCTAAGTACTGGTTTTCCTGATATCTTGGGATAATTCCTATCCAAGTAACTAATATATTCTCTCCTATATATTGAGGGGAATGCTCATGGAAAAGGTTAGAAGCAAACTAGTAAGAGATTGTTTGGAGAATTAGTGAAAGATTGTATGAAGGACTGATGCTACAACAACTAGAGACACCAGCAAGGTAATCAAAAGTGGTTGATTTTCTTCATGCATGAGAAAGTGTGTGTTTCAGAGCTAGGAGCCATCGAAAGGAGGTTTTCAACATCAAGGCTCAGGTTGTAAGTTTCACTTTCAATCAATATAATACAGTAATATGTCCCTTTCCCATAAAGTTGATGTCACTTTATTACATAACTCCTTGATCATATGTATAGATTAATTGTTGAATATATTGAATTGTCTTCACTTTGATTGGTTTTTTTTGTTGTGGTATGAACGATACAAGAGCATTGGAGAGAATCTTGGAACAACAGAGACCCAAGGAAGAGATCATAAGGTATGTACATGATTCTTCCCAACTAGTCTATTTAACAGTTAAAATCTAGGGAAAGTGTATTATTATGTCATGTTTTGTTCTAGATCCAGGTGGATCTAGGGAGATCGGTTTTTGTCCTCACTCATGGATTTATCCTGAAACAACAATTCTTTGTGTTCAGAAAACCAAGAATTGTTCTGACTAGTACAAGAGTGGATGATCTACCAGAGGAGGTTCAGGAACTGTTGGAAGAGTTCGCTGACATTGTGGTGGATGAATTACCTCTTTCGTTGCCACCAATGAGGAGTGTGAGTCATCATATAGATCTCATACCAGGGGCCAGTTTTCCAAACAAAGCCACGTATAGATTGATGCTGAAAGAAAATGAAGAGGTTAAGAAGAAAGTATAGGAGTTGTTGGACAAAGGATTGGTCAGGGAAAGTTTGAGCCCGTGTGTTGTTCCAACGGTACTCAGTCTGAAAAAGGATGGAGGTTGGAGAATGTGTACCGACTCGAGAGACATCAACAAGATAACCATCAGGTACAAATTTCCATTACTGAGGATGGATGATCTGATGGATTGCCTGAGTGGGGAAAAGTACTTTTCAAAGATAGATCTGAAAAGCGGATATCACCAGATTCACATGAGAGAAGGCGATGAATGGAAGACAACATTCAAGACAAGCGAAGGTTTGTATGAATGGCTTGTTATGTCGTTTGGCTTAAAAAATGCACCAAGTACCTTTATGAGGTTGATGAATGAAGTCCTGAGGGAATTCATCGGGAAGTTCGTCATTGTGTATCTAGGTGACATACTGATTTACAGTAAAACAGTGGCAGAGCACTTGAAGCATTTTCCCATTGTGATGAAAAAGCTACAGCAGGAGAAGCTGTTGATAAATATGAAGAAGTCCTCATTTATGAAGACAGAGATCATTTATTTGTTTTTTGTTATATCGGAAAATGAGTTGAGGATGGATTCGGATAAGGTGGAAGTGATAAAGAATTGGCCATCACCGAGGAATGTATTTGAGGTGAGAAGTTTTCATGGTTTGGCTAGTTTCTACTGAAAATTCATTAGGAATTTCAGTGGGATTAGCGCAGTGATGATGGATACAGTGAAGAAGCATCATAAATCTTTTCACTAGACAGCAGAGGCTGAGAAGAGATTTGATATGTTGAAGCAGAAGATCACGGAACAACTGGTTTTGGTGTTGCTGGATTTCCAGAAGACATTTCAAGTGAAATGTGATGCAAGCAGATTTTCCATAGGAGTGGTCTTAAGTCAATAAGACAGGTCGGTTGCATATTTCAACGAAAAGCTAGATGAGGCAAAACTAAAGTAATCCACGTATGATAAGGAATTCTATGCCATCATTCAGGCATTGAAGAAGTGGAGGCATTACTTGATCCCGAAAGAATTTGTATTGTACAGTGATAACCATGCATTGCAGTTTGTGACTCAACAGGAGAAGTTGAATCAGAAACATGCCAAATGGGTAGAGTATATGCAAAATTTCACATTTGTAATTAAACACATTTCCGGTACTGCTAACAAAGTGGCAGATGCTTTGAGCAGGAAGTGTTTGTTGCTTCAGGACTTCCGAGTCAAAACATTGGGTTTTGAAAATCTCAGGGACATGTATGCAGGAGATCCAGATTTTGGAGAAGCATATGAAGCAGCTGAGAATCTAGTTCTCAGAGATAGGAGTCCTTGGATAGACTATATGATCCAGGAAGGGTTGTTGTTTAAGGGAAATCAATTGTGTATTCCGAAATGCTCCATGAGGGAGAACCTGTTAAAGGAGAAACACAGTGGAGGTTTGGCAGGACATTTTGGCCATGACAAAACGTTCGTGAAGCTGAATGAGTCATATTTTTCGCTGAGAATGCGAGAAGATGTCCAAAGATTTGTAGACAGGTGCAGAATTTGCTAGCATTCGAAGGGAAGGAAGTAGAATGCAGGTTTTTATCAGCCATTGCCCATACCAGAGAGGCCATGGGAGGCGATAAGCATAGATTTTGTATTGGGGTTACCAAGGACACAAAGAGGGGTGGATTCAATCTTTGTGGTAGTGGATAGGTTTTCTAAGATGGCACACTTCATCCCATGTGTTATCACTGAAATTTCGTCCGCACAGGGCGACAAGAACTCCGCATTGTCAACACAGGACTGAAGTCATTCATGGCACAGGATTAATCCACAGCATGGCAAAAGGGTAAAAAAACTATACAAAATGACCAAAAATTGAAGGGCTCTTTACAGAACTAGGGTGCACGCGCATATGAACGTAAAAGAAACGTACAATGCGCGCATGCGCGCACGATGTGCAGCTGTTGGGCGAAAAACCCGCGCACCTGCTAAACGACGCATTTATTGAAATTGGTCGGCCTCCCAACCACTAATGGATCAACTCCCAAGTCGATTTGACACCAAATCCGAGCTCAATCCGCATGGGGGGCTGGTCAAAGACCTAATTGATCCCTAAAGTGCCCCTTTTCACACTCCAAAGAGGTCACATAAACACCCCATGCTAGGCTATAAAAAGCCATGAATAACCATCACTTTCTCAAGGAATTCTTTGTATTGTTATGCTACTGAGATTGTTGAGGACCCATTCTTTGGCAATACACATCACAAGCTTCATTTCATAGAGCTA
The DNA here is from genome assembly GCA_009831015.1 of Picea engelmannii. Taxonomy (NCBI): domain Eukaryota; kingdom Viridiplantae; phylum Streptophyta; class Pinopsida; order Pinales; family Pinaceae; genus Picea; species Picea engelmannii. The sequence goes on along the minus strand of ML786467.1, from coordinate 446,490 downwards.
TTCACCCCTCACTTGAGTGAATACGCTTGGAGTTCTTTCACCCACATTTTTCATCTTTTCATTGTAAGGAGAGCAAGCTTTGAGGGCCTCAAGAGCCTTCCATTGGAGAAAGAAGGGACCCAAGTCCCCTTTCTTCATTGTGCCTTTGGATTTCATCAATAGATCAGCTTATGCATTGGTGATATTGGTCCATTTGTACTTATTTTTCATTTGTTTTATATGCTCATAGTTTTTATTAGTTTTAGTTTAATTCGTGTTAATAGCTTTGTTGTTTCTCTTTCTAACCTTTCCTTTCACAGCTGTCATGCCTAGCAGAGCCCAACTGGGCATGTAAGCACTCTTAATTTGCTCACCTAGTGGAAAATTGGGTGCAAACAGATTGGCGACCATACTGGGGAGAAGGTATCAATTCCTCCCTCATTTGGGTTCATTTTGCTTTCCTTTTGATTTCATTAACTTGCAGGTTCACAAACCGACCTCTGCTGACCTGCTTACCAGTCAATTCACAAGAAATTGGAGAGAAATCCATCCGGATTTTTCTTCTCAGACTTTTGACACAGGAACGCGGGTATTCCACCCCACATGCGCGCATCGGGCGCGCATGCGCTTTGTTTTTCAGTTCTGTCAGCGCGCAGGCACCATATGCGCCTCTGTCCACACAGGAGGCCACGCATCTGAACTAAAATTTTCATTGTAAGCTCTTGGATGTGGGGAAAAATCATTTCCCTTCTTAAGAATGATGATATGCACGATCTAAATACTGCACCACTTAGACCCCTCAACTTATAAAGGGGATAATCAAACGAACATAGGCACTTAGGTGGATAAAAATCATTTTCCCTTATTTGCTTTTTTCCACGTGGATGGCTTGCTTTGATTCATAAATCTAAGTTGAACACCGATTCTAATCACATCTAAACTCACATTTGGGACTCAAAATTGCAAGTAACAATATTGAGTATGCTCTTCTCTTGCGCCATCAAGCGATCTTGAGAACCAGAAAAGGATTGCGAAAACGATCTCATCTCCCTTAACAAAATTTCAAAAATTTTAGGAGAGGACAAAGGCTCTTTTGAGAACCCTCTTAGTTTCATTTTTTCAAACATATCCTAAATTTGTAACAGGCCCATACATGCCCACATGTCACAAAAGTAGGATAGTTGTTGCAATTTTACTTTCTTAGATCAAAAAACTAGGAGAGTTTAAAAGTTTGTAATGGGCCCACACATGCCCACATGTTCAATCTAGGCTAGTTTCATGCTTTTCTAGATTAACTCACACATAGGGAGTTAAAGGATAGTAACGGACCACAATGTCCACATGCTAGTCTCCTAGGGCTTTTAAAATTCCACAAGGTTGTACCAATGACATCTAGCTAATTTAGGCAATCAAACTCTTGTAAAGGACCAAGCGATGTCCACATGCTGCAAGGTGACATCTAAATAACTAAAAATTTGGTACACTTTCACTCACACACAAAAGCCACTTTTGCACTCACATAGCCTCGTCTCAAAATGTGTTGGTCTAAGTAGGTCTCCTCAAAAGGGATTATGAAAACACCCCATCTTTTCTTGATTGGACTATCCACTCCCACTTTTAAATCAAACGAGGTTGGTTTTCACCCCCAGCCTCACAAAACAATTTCATCTAAAATATTTCTAACAACTCACTAAGTTGTCCTCCATAGGAGGTGCCAAAAGAAAATTTTAGTCTAGGTAGGATTTCGGGGGTAGGCATCCAAAGAACCCCCCGTTATCTAGTTCTCACAATTTCACACATAGAAGTTGACAAATAGGGAACTTTCAAATCCTCCAAGTCCAGCGTTCCAATCACCATAAGGCAGGGAGATACCCATGAAGGGTCGAAGGCCGAGGTCCAGTTGTTCAGTGCGTCGCCCCTTGAGGCACCCACCTCTTGGATGGGATCCATCCCGTGACCCATTTCTTAGGCCGAAAATCTAAATGTCGTGCTTGGACCGAGGTACCTAGTGACCAATTTTAGGACATCTACCCAGGTGGCAGTTGTGGGCTGCAATCGCACCTTGATTGGATTTTGTGTGGCTATTGGGAGGTATCGCCGGCTCTTTCGGGATATTGCACCCTCTACCCCTCATTATAACCAGTTATTTCATCGTTCACTAGTATCTCTTCCAGTGACTTCAGACCCCACTGTTGAGAGCTATTGGAAGGTCCAGTGCTATTGGAGAGGAAGGACGTTACGTCTTCTAGGACACGAGCATTTTCTTTCTTTTGATTCCCTCACGCGGACAAAACTCTCTTACCCACATATATGTTTCTTTCTCATTTATGTATGATGCACGTCTGATTACAGTTTGACTTGGATATATATATTTTGTAAAACAGTCACAGCAACGACTCTTGGTTCTATATTTCTCTCACCACTTGTTGCACACATTTCACACAATTAGTCTGACATCATAGGGGAACCACAGAACCCCCGTCGTTCACGACGCTTGCTCAACCTTGCTCCTATTTTAGGGGTAGTATCTGGTCGTACTCGTTCATCGGTACCTCCTTCACACACTCCTGTGAGTGCTACCATCTTAGGATCAGCTTTGCTTGGTTCTACCTTACTTGGGTCCAATTCCAAGGTCACACAGTCACTCGCTCTCCTTTGCACGGAAGCGGGGGACCCACTTCCTCTCAAGGAGGAAGCACCAACCCACCTAGTCCCCATCAAGGGTCGGGTTCACAACACACTATGGTTGGAACTAACATTCCTACCCCATTACATATGCCATACTTGGCTTCTCTCAACATACCGGATCTCACCAAGCTTACTAATGATCCTATATTGCATGATGCCACATGGCCTGCAATGCCAACCAAAATTCCTTCAGACATACCAATGTTTGAAGGAAAGGCAGGGGATGACCCCGCCAATCATGTCATGACCTTTCATCTATGGTGTTCTTCCAATAGCATCATGGAGGATTCCGTCAGACTGCGATTATTTCAACGCACACTTACTAGCCCATCAGCCAAATGGTATGTCGAAGAAAAATCAGGGTCCCACTCAACCTTTGAGTCCTTAGCCAAAGCATTCTTAACTTTCTTCCAATTACCCATCCGCCATGGCAATGGTCTTGAACTACTGTCTAATTTCAAACATTCCTCAGCCACCCACATCGCTGACCACATTCATGAGTGGCGTAGGCGACGTAGTTTGTGTAAAGCAGAAACCACCAAACAACAATGCCTTGACTGGTTTCTTAGATCACTTGTCTCTCTCCTTGGTAAGGATGTAGCTTCTACCTTCCCATAGTCTGAAGAGGAAGCCATCAAAAAGGCTCAACAATATGACCTCATTTACACACAGTCAAGATACTTGTACACAGTACTTCCTGATCTGCCAAAACCTGTGTCGTTTGGCCAGGACAAACCTGGGATGTCTCACTCAGCAGACGGACTAATAGGTGCCACCACACACCATGGTCCACAACCCCAACCACCACCGATGTATGGAACACCTCAATACCCGCCGACATATGGGGGCACTCCTTATTTCCCCCCACTCCCTTATCAACAGCCGTATCCTATTGCTATACCTCCACCCATTAGTGGACCACCACCGGCACCTCCCATACATCCAACTATCCCCTCAAACAGTGGTACCCCCTCAACATCATCTTATAGTACTAGTGAAAGCACGACGCCTTCCTATGTACCCTATGGATCGGTACCACCACAAAATCCATACTTTCCCTTCCGGGTCCTCCACAACCCATGGCTCCCCCACATCCTCATGTGGGGGTAAACTTTGTTCAACCCTCTGCTGCTCAACAATACCAAAATTTTGAACAGTTGAACACAACCAACCCAACTCACAATTCGAACAACACCAAGAAGAAAGGAAGAAACATGAATAAAAACAATCCTGGTCAAGGCGGGAATCAACCCCCATAGCATCCACCCACTAGGGGCAACCAGAACCAAGGGAACCAAAACCCCCAGGGGGGAAATAACAACAAACGCCAAGGGCGGAATACTATTAAAACCATCCACCCTTGTGCTCTTTGTGGTGTGTATGGTCATTACACTCACCATTTCTCCCAGATTGCTGATTTCAAGAGGTTGAAAGACTCTGGGATTCTTCCCCCCTCCCCAACGCAACCTGCGCCGCAGCAGGCACAATAACAATATGCGCAACAACCCCCTCCCGCCGTGCTGCAAAATCCTATCCCACATCAAGGTGTCATAAACACCCAGCAGGACACGCAGCACCCCCCACCTCAGGTGGGCCAATACCATAATCCCAACAATCCAGTAGAACGAACAATTCTCCTCACCAGTGAGGAAGAAATTCTGTTCCAAACACGCAATCATCAGTATCCTACAACAGTTGAGTCTACTCCCATCTCTGTCGAAACAAACCCAACATTGACGGGACCCTCGTTGATGATCCCTCGCCCTTCCGCCGAACCACCATTACGCATCCCTCGCATCCCCTTGCGCAGGAATGTTCACAACCCACAGGCTAGGGCAGCACATAACTACATCTTGGTAGATGACTTAGCGCAATCCCGAGCTGCCATGTCAGTTCTGGAAGTCCTCCAGACTTGTCCAACGCAGCGGAAATCATTACTTTCTGCCTTGGGGGCAGTGGACCCTGCCGATACTCGACTCATCACTTTTGACATTGATAACTGCAAACCTCATCTTCCCGCCGCAGTTGCTATTCAAATACCAGTCAAAATATGAAACATCATCGTCCATCGGTGTATCATCGATGAAGGGGCATCTACCTGCATCATGTCCAAAACAGTATGGAAGAAACTTGGTTCCCCGGACCTCTTACCCTCTGCCATCACATTGCGAGCTTATGACGGGAGACCATCATCCCCTGAAGGGCTCTTTCAAAATGTCCCCATAGAACTCGGGGGAAAAACCATTCTCATTGACATTGAATTTATCGACGCTCAACTCGATTACAACATCTTGTTTGGCCGTACCTACATGTATGCTATGAAGGTAGTGGCATCATCTGTCTTTCGGACAATCATGTTCCCTCATAACTGGAATATTGTGACCATCGACCAAGTCTCACATTACGAGCCTAACCCAACTGCCAATCTCGATAACATTCTTCCTCTCATTCACACTAACAAAGACGTATATCCACTCGTTGAGATGGGTCTTGGGATTTTCAAAGATCCATCCTTGTTAGGGATGTACCATGGAGCACTACCACTCCTTCCCCCTAGCCAAGTATGCGTCGTTTCCTCTAAGGAAACTCTCCAGGAGGATGCTCATCCTCCTCAGGAGGCTTCGGTCATTCCTGACGTCTCAACAGTCGCAGCACCACTCCCACAGGAGCCTCCTGTGCATTCATCGACACCCACAGTCCACGAATCCACATCTCCTCAAGGGCCTAGTCCCATTTGGGAAATCGTTCCCCGACCCCTTACTCAAATTCCCTTCTTTTACCCTCCACCTGGTATAGAATCTTTCCAGGTAGCCCCAACGCTCACCCTACCAAACATGGTTCTAGAAATCCCATTGTGGTACTTACATCCACCTGAGATGGTCCCTCGCCCACAGGAAGGACTCCCCATGATGATTCATGTCATCAATCCCACTACCCCTATACTCCCTACCCCCCCTGCTACAGCCGGGGGCAGGCGACAGAAGAAGGAGCCCACAACTCCACTTCCTCTGCGCATTCCACCACCTTGCGCATTATGTGACAAAGAGGGTCACCAAACCAACAACTTCCCATCACTACCGGAATTGCGGAATTTGATTCCCCCCAACCCAACCTCCACACCAACCATTACTACTACTACCACCCAACCTTCCAGTAGTAAAGGGTTAAAGACCAAATTCGCATGTGCCATCTGTTCTGAGTATGGCCACTACACCCATCATTGTCCAGTACTTCCACGTTTCTAGCAGGCATTGGCTATCATAAGCCAAGACTTTCAGAACAACCCACGCCCTGCCACACCCTCTAAAACACCAATCACTGACATTCGCTATGTCACCACTTCAGTCAATGAACGCATGAGATGCCCTTGCTCTCTTTGCGATTCATTGGATCACTTTACATACCAGTGCCCAATAATCCTCACATACAGGCAATGTCGATTGGCCCTGCATCACCAACCTACAGCAGCGGTAATTGACCTTACTTCATCACTCGAGGCTCTTCATGTCATTTCTCCAGAACCCGAGGCACTCCCAATACCTCCTTGGTTCGTAGATGGCACATCTGAGGAGCTACCCCGTAACCCTCCCAACTCTCCTACTCAATCCCCTGCGGAGATTACCCATCCAACCACCATGGGTACCCCTCAGTACTTCAACATATGGTTCCTGACGAGCGAACCCTCACCATCTGCTCACACCTCTCCCCTTGCTTCACCAGCAGGGGGAAATCAACTAGAGCTGAGATCACTCCTCACGATCCATTATATTCTCGTTGTTTTCAATGTGACGAAGACATATTGGAAGAGCTACAATGCCCAGACTCTCCTTGGGACGCACTACATCACCGTGCTCTCTTCCTTCCGCAGGAATCCCACATGCCTCCTAGCCACAACCCCGTTTATGCGGTCGAAACCAAATACTTTATCCCATCAGGGCCTATCGATTGGTTCAACAATCCTATTCCTGCACCCGATGCTTTTGAAGAAGGTAATCTGGCTAACATTTCCCCCACGATCAAAATAGACATTTTCGTTAAACCGGGCATCGTCGAAGACATCATCATTGGAGCTGCTTGCACTCCTCAGGAAATCGCCGCATATAAAACCCTCTTCCAGGAATATAGGGATATCTTCGCCTGGTCATACACGAAGATGCCTGGCTTTGACCACTCCATCGTCGAACATTGCATCGACACCTAGCTCGACATCACACCAATTCGCCAGAAACAGCGACCGCTACACCCATCCAAGGCCGCAGATATCAAAGCTGAAATTGATAAATTGCATATGGTCGAGTTTATTTACCCCATTGCTTACACTTCATGGGTTTCCAACCCTGTACCCATTGACAAAAAATAGGGCACCATTCGCGTTTTCACCGACTTTCGCGACCTCAATAACGCATGTCCCAAGGACAACTTCCCAATGCCTTTTATTGATCAGATTATCGACGACTGCGCTGGCCACGAGGCTCTTTCCTTTATGGACAAATTCTCTGGCTATAACCAAATTCAAATCCACCCAACCGATCAATATAAAACCGCATTCATTACCCCGTGGGGTACGTTTTCATATCGTGTCATGCCCTTCGGCCTCAAAAACGCTGGCGCAACTTTCCAGCGGGCCATGACCTACATCTTTCATGATCTGGATGCCATCATCCTAGCCTACTTAGACGACCTCACCGCTCGCTCTAAGAAACGCACCCAACACCTCGATGATTTACAAATCATCTTTCAACGGTGTCGTCAGTACAACATCCGCTTGAATCCTCTCAAGTGTGTGTTCTGCGTCACCGTAGGGTGCCTCCTCGGTTTTATCATTTCACAAAGAGGTATTACCGTGGACCCCCTCAAAGTCCAAGCTATCACCGAAATTCCACCGCCTCGAAATTTACGACAACTGCAAAGTCTACAGGGCAAAGCTAACTTTCTGCGACGCTTTGTTCCTGATTACGCCATTCGCGCACATGGTTTTCTTCGCTTACTACGTCACGACATCCCTTTTCATTGGGACGACTATGCTCAACAATCGTTTGACGATCTTAAGGTAGCACTTTCCAATGCACCTTTGATTAGTGCACCTGACTATAATCACGACTACATTCTCTACGTATCAGCATCCGCTGTATCAGTAGTTAGCGTCCTCGTCTAGCTCGGAGATGACAATCGTGAACGCGTCATTTACTATGTCAGTAAGAACCTCTCAGGACCACCCTTGAAGTACAAACATGAAGAGAAAATTGCTCTTACAGTTGTCCTTGTAGTACAGAGACTGCGCCACTACATTCTGCTTCGCACCACCAAGTTCGTCGCAGATTCCAACCATATGCAATATTTGCTCAGCCGTTGCCAAGTTAATGGAAAATTCGCTCGATGGATCGTTATCCTTCAAGAGTACAACCTCGATTTCTCAACACCCAAGAGTAAGAAGGCCCTCGTTCTCACTGAACTTGTCACGGCCCTTCCTTCTGACACACCTAGTGCCCCCGTCAATACTGACTTTCCTGACAAACATCTCTTTTACATCGCTTCATATGATCCTTGGTATGGCGACCTCCTCGTCTACCTACGAACTCAAAAGTTCGGTAATCACCTATCACGATATGATCGTCGGCGCATTCGCCATCAGGCCCCCCGCTATCTCCTCATCGGTGACGTCCTATATCGGCGGGGCGTCGACACCCTTCTTCGTCGATGCCTGACTATTGACGAGGCCGACAGAGTCTTGAATGAATGCCACAGTGACGCCTATGGGGGCCATCTTTCGGGCATTGCCACAGCTCAAAAGATTATCCGGGCTAGTTACTTTTGGCCTACCCTGTTTCATGATTGCATTCATGCTGTGAAACGATGTGAGCAATGTCAGCTCTATGCCAACAAAGCCCGTGCGCCCCCTTCTCTTCTTCACCCAGTCATCACTGCAGGCCCCTTTTTTAAATGGGGCATTGACTTTATGACTTGTAATCCCCCCTCCAGGAATGGTCACAAATACATTGTTGTCACTGTCGATTACTTTACCAAATGGGCTGAAGCTATGCCCACCTTCAATAACACTGCTGACACAACATCGCGTTTTTTCTTCAACCATGTCATATCCCGATTCGGAGTACCACTCCAATTAGTCTCTGATCATGGGAAACATTTTGAGAATGAGATCTTCGTTGAACTCTCATCTCGGTTAGGCTTCTCTCACGAGTTTGCCTCACCATATTATCCTCAGTCAAATGGACAGGTCGAGGCAGTGAACAAAGTCCTCAAGACCATGTTACAACGCACGGTTAATAAACATAAAACCAATTGGCATCATATGTTATTTTCTGCGCTATGGTCTTATCAAACAGCAGTGAATACTGCTACGGGTTTCATGCCATTTCATTTAGTCCATGGGGTCGAGGCAACTCTTCCCATCGAGTGCGAAATTCCCACCCTTCGCACCGCAATCGACCTTTTACCTGACACTGCTCCAATGGAGCAGCGCTTGCTGAACTTGGAGTCTCTGGATGAGGATCGTCGATCCTCATTACAAAACAACGAGGCAGCTAAAAAATGATCCAAGGCTACCTTTGATCGCCATGTCAACCTTCGCTCATTTCACGAAGGCGACCTTGTCCTCGCCTATGATATCGCTCATGATACCTTTGGCCACGGCAAATTTGAATCACTTTGGCATGGCCCTTACATAATCCAACATTGCCTCACCAAAGGAGCATACATCTTGGCCTCCCCCGAAGGCCTCACGCTCAAAGAACCCGTCAATGGGTTATACCTCAAGAAATTTTATGCTTAAAACGTAGTCATGCTACTTTAGGTTATTTTTTCTTTTCTAGCACTTTTAATATTTTTTCCCTCATCTAAAATATCCTTTGTGCTATTGATAGATGACTCCTCCACCAGCTTACCACATTGGTTACGCCGACGGCTCCAGCCGTTGGACACAAAATCTCGCTTCGGCTGCTTGGGCTCTCTACACCCCTTCACATGAAATGCTACATTCCAATGGCATATGTTTAGGACTAGCAACCAATAACCAAGCCGAATACACTGCTGTCATTGGCCTCTTGACTGATGCCCAGCATCATCATATTCATCACCTTAGCGTTTTCCTCGACTCTCAACTGGTCATGCTCCAACTCAACAATGTGTACCATGTATGCGACCCGTGCCTCTTTCGCAAATACTTGCAAGTTAGATTATTATCTCGACATTTTGATTCCATTACATATACACATATTCCAAGAGAATTGAATCAAACAACAGATGAAATAGCTAACATGGTGTTAGATTGGCATATATCACATCGAGCTACACATACACATACATCTCATACATCCTGTCACAACATATAGATAGAATCAACATCATCATCATAAAACATAACACACATGTAAAACACATTTGGATCTCACCAACATGTATACTCATATATATATGGGCCCCTCAGGCCATCCAAAAGTTTACATACAAAAATATATATACGCCCGTAGGCCAGTGCCACATCCCGGTACAAAAATCGGCTCACCAGCCTATCAAAAAAGGTCTACAATATACATGATACAATCAGGGTGCCTCTATCACACCCCCAGCTGCCCCTCCCTCAGGAGGAGGTGGTGGCCCACCCCCACCAGCCCCAGGCGGTGTTGGTGGCACATCCGCAGGACCCCCCTGCTCAGGCAGCAGACGCCCTCTAGTCATCGTGGCGAGCACTGCTGCTTGTCGCACTCGGCTCTGCCATGGTGGCGGTAACCCTATACACTATTCCAGGAACCCCTTGTCCTGGATACAGATCCACATTCCCTCAGGCACGTCCTGCAACACCGTCTCAAAACAACGGCGTATATCATCCAAATCTCCTCCGGCTACCGCCGGAGGAGCATGCGATGGCCCCGCACCAGGGTCATCAAACCGACGCCTCTGCACCGGTCTCCCAGGCTTTGCTGGTGCCCTGGCGGCCTCATCCCATCTCTGCCTCCCTCCACGCGGAGGTCTCTCTGGCTCTCTCTGAGCCGGCACTCTGTACAACTCCACCTCGCGCCCGCGAGGTGCCAAATCTGCACATGCACAAAACAAGCAACAGTAGATCATATCAGTATCTATACATCATACATATGAAATGGTATATCAAAAAACACAACGTAAATCAAAACATACAACACTCAATGTACCTCGATCATCAAAAACCTCCCCAGGAGGCAATACCATGTCCGGGTCTCCCCGAAAGTCAACCCCAGCATAGGGGTACTGCAGCATAACCTGCGACATCTGCCGCCATATCTGCGCCGCCTGCGCAGAAAAATAATGTCCACCTTCGCCACCACCATGGTGAACCAAAATATGGGACCACCACCTCAAACATGGCTCTCGTACCCCTGGTGCCTCTAATAGCACCCTCGGGTGCAACATCAACACCCTCTCCAAAAAATAGGCCACCAGGATGGAGCCAAACGTGAACTCCCCGGTACCTGTCAACCGACATCGGTCCAGCTGCGCGATCATCCACGCGTGAAGGGTCAAACCCTAGGCAAACCACTCACGGCCCACCACCACCCTCTCCATCACCAGCAGCTTGCCACCACTGATCCGGTGGGTCGCTCGTGACCCATACACCCAAACAATCATCGCTGCTATGCAGCGATGCAATAGGGCATCCAACCCACTGATATTCACTGACTCCTAGCCATGTAGTTCTCACCTGAACAATATCATCGGGAAGCATCAGCCAAGTCAGTATCCCTCAGCAACACAGGCTCTGCCAGCAACGGTGTTCCCCGGAAGGGGAGCCCAGTCAAGAAGTATATATCCTCCACCGCAGTGAAGGGGATCTGCTCTCCTCGCATGAGGAAGTAGTGCTGCTCGGGGCTCCACATCTCGAGCAAGAACTAGAGCAAATACTCATGTGCCCGTATCAAAGGGCACTCAAAAAACTTTAGCAACCCACTGGCTGCTAAAGACGCTCGAACTGCAGGCCTCGCATTGGCCACAGCATCTCACAGCTGCAACCAGTCTCGCTCGTGCCATCGCACATCCATGGTCACTGATAATCACCTGCACACAACCCAGAGTCCTATGTTAGCTTATGCAAACACCAAATGCATCAAAAAGACTCCCCTTTTCACCCTTCAAACTTGTCTCAAAGGCGCGATTTTACCACCCACAGCCGCGCACCCATGCGCACCTGTTCGCGATACAGGCGCGCACGTATCCGCGCCTGTTTTTTCCCACAGGCGCGCTCATGAGCGCGCCTGTTCAAACTATAGGCATGCTCTAGAGCGCACCTGTAAAACCCACAGGCACGCTCGAGAGCGCGCCTGTTCACCCCACAGGCGCGCCCCTAGGGCGCGCTTTAACTTTCCTCTCACGTGCACCATTGCGCGCTTATTCAATGGACAGGCGCGCACGTATGCGCGCCTTCCACTAAATCGCCCGTGCATGTGAGCCCACCCTCTAGTCAAAACCCCCTAAAACCCATTGTACGCCCCCCCCTACCTACCCTGCCCAAAAAATAGAAACCTATTTCTATGCAGGACGATCAGACCACTAACCTGACACTCGCACACCGTCGATCGGGTACCTCGTGCTCCCGGAATCACTCAATCTCCTCTGAATCTGCTCGAAAACTCACTATAGCAGCAGGTACAAATGAGGTGGCAATGTTGGCCCTACAACTATATATAGGCCTTTTGCCAAACTTCCACTCACCATTCCGGGAGCCCACGACGTCCATTTTTCGAACCGTCTTCGACCACAAGATCAGCATCCCGCCACCTACATCACAACTGTCCCTGAGTCACTTTTCATCTTAGTCCCCCAGGGTGCCTTTTTTCCATATCATGGTCAGGTATGCACGCGCACAGTCACATTTGTCAAATACATGCTCATATCTTACTTTCTCTTCAGATATTGTTCACTTTGGGTATTTGGTTGTTCTGTGTGCAGGTACTTGATCATCATCCCTCAACAACATTCCTTCAGGTATATACTCAACACTAGCATGTAGTCTCTCCTGTTGTATTTCATTTACATTTCCAGTCACACCCTCTGATATTGGCCTTTAGGATACCCATTCCTGGCTCTGCAGTACTCACACCTCCAGTTGCATCTTCAGTACTGTCACCCGGTAGCATTCTCACCCACATGAGTTGTCCCATTCATAGCACCTTTTGGCACTTTTGACACTCATGTTGTTCTTCATTAACCGTTAGGGATGGGAGTCCCGGTAGTCTTTCATCATGTTGCAGATCAACCACATACTTCTTCTCCTCATTTTGCTAGCTTCCCATATGGACTCCCAGATCATCGTTGCATAGTTACGTTCTTTTTACCTGCACCTCCGCAGGATCATGAACCCACCATTTCATCCACCATCAGTTTGCCCATCTGCGAACCTATCTCCATTTCACCTACCTCATACAGAAACTCACCAATGGGGGCCCCACCCTTCATCAGTTTTCCAAGCAATTTTTTCCCTCCCTGGGGCACTCATTTCAAACTGGGGCACCCGTTTCTGTATTTGTACATCTTTCCCAAATTTATTCATTATTTATTGTACAAACGCCTTTATTTTTAGTTATTTACTTTTGTCGTCACCGTTGGCGACCTGCTTTCCTTTTGGCCACCTGCAACCCATGTCACCCTTGGTTGGAGCATTACTTTTCATTTCCCCCCATCGGCATCGTCTATATCTTTAGAGTACTACCCAGGTCACTTCCCTATACCCTCTGAATTTGTTCACCTTGTCCTGCCTCTGGCACAACTTATCCTTGGTCTTGGCGTCCCCCTGACACTCGACCTTGTCACACGGTTGCGGCCACTGTTTGTCTCATCCATTCTCCAGCCAAGGGCAATCTTGAGTCTTCCCACTTCTTGACTTCATCCATGTACCTCTGCCACTTCCTCACCACAGTAGATTCCATAAAGCCCTTTGCTTCTGGGAGTCACGTCCCCCTTTTTGTCGACATCAACATAATTTTCGAGAAGGGTGACAGTATCTTGATTCTCATTTCCCATTCAATGAGAGATCTCGGACGGCACAGGGGGAAACACCATTGCTCCCTGATTTCGTTGACCCCCATAACATTCGACGCCAACACTTTCTCATGTTGCGGTGGGTCTTACTTTGCAACTATTGCAGTTATTATTATCAGTTGTCGAAGACCTCTAAACTTGGCAGGGCCATCACTGCCCGCATCATCATCGCTTCTTGTTCCTGCGATCATTGCCTATTGTTCAGAGTATGTTCCTTTGCATACTTGTCTTCTGCCTTTATCATTACCTCCCCCAAGGGTGCTGCAGTTGTCTACACCAACATTTCCATCATCTTTTTTCAGAGTTACATCATACGAGCATGGGGCATGCTCGCCTCATTTGTACACAGTTGTATATTGTTACGCACCTTGTGGAAGGTCGGGATCTACAGGTTCCTTTCTTCTCCAACGGATTGCTCTACATGTAATGCAGGCACCACCTGCTATGTCGATGCAGATCTTCGATTCCACCATTTACTGTACTGGAATCTTTCTTGCGCATGGTCTTCATCATTCTTTGACAGAGCTATTGCCGAATTTGATAAATTAAGCACCTTTTGACATATCCGTTCTATTTGACAGAACTATTGCCAAATTTGGCGAATTAGGCACCTTTTGTTTTATTACACCAACGGAAATGATTTTGTGCATAATGTAAAGCACCTTGTGACCATCCAACGTGACCATAACCTCCCAACGGAAATCAACTTAATAGCGTTTTTATACTTACCATGATATTTCCGTTCCCACTCACCGATGGACGCGTGGCCTCAACGGAAATCCACAAAACGCATTGAAATTTGATTCATTCACCTTCTGCTGATACCTGGGCCGTCCATTCTTTGTTACTGGACTCCGTTCAGGTCTTAATCGCTCATCTCCTGGATAGTTGACGCCTTCAATCCCTGATCTCCTCGAGTTATGTTCTGCTCTCCACCATGAAGCCCGATACGTACAGCATGAGAATATCAATTCGTTTTTGTATCGTTTTCAATTCCAGGGTTCTTTAAACAATATTGCCAGGTCGTTTATGTATTCCAACGATTTATACACAGATGAAGAGGATTCTCACATACAAGAATGTGGCACAATATATGGAAACGTTTATAAACGAATTCTCCCTTTGACCAAAACTCCGTTCAGATCTATACCATTTATTTATGTTCTGAACATTCCCCTTTGCTCTCCTCGTCGATCGATTCAAACATATGCTCTATGGAATTGATACTCATCTAATAAGTCATATGTATAACCTCTTCCCCGATCTACAGTAGATGGATATACACATTTGAACATAATGTTAACATGTACAGATTGTATTTAAACTCCAGGGTCTTCCTCCACTGCAACGTTTTCTGTAACTTACAATTCCTTGCAAATTGGCTTAATTCATACTTTCAGATTGATAAATGAATCAATCGTATTCAATAAATGATAAC
>ML786467.1:385257-417667 GCA_009831015.1 Picea engelmannii | reverse complement strand
TATTATTATTTATATATTAATTTTTCCAATCTTTAAGAGTTTATTATCCAAAACAATTCTTCCAGGACTACAATATGGGCATGTGATTTTGAGAAAGAATATGGGAAAGTAATTCATCTTTGGCTTTAGACCTATGTGATACTAATTCCATTTTATTCTTTCATTATTGTTATATTATGAAAATGTTATAATGGTTGATTTTAGCTTTAGTTTGTCAATCATATGGTGTTTTCATACTGTTAAATGTTATATGTTGCCCATAATTTCTTATTCCAATTTTTTTTATGTGTGATCAATCGATCATTTGATTATTATGGAATTTATTTCTAATATTAAATGATGGATAATATCAATACCCGGAATTGAGTTTTATTTCGTTCTTAAATATTGATTATCTTAAGATCACACGATTTTTAATTAGTTGTCTTCCTGTTGTTATTAATTTACTCCAATATCAAATACTTCTTTGAATGTATTCTGGAACTGCTAGTATTGTTCTGTTATAGGTTTCCCTTAACAACAGTACAGGCAAGAGCTCATACAACACATAAAGATAAATACCAGTTTCGTTGATTAGCGACAGGTTATTATGTGTGTTATTTAGTTAAGTTGTTTATGAATGAAACAATGAATGTATGGTTCATCTTTGACTATCCACATGTTCATGTTTCATTAACTTTTTTGCAAGATTCTTTAAATTTATAAAAGAAAAACAATAAATATTTTTATGTGCTTTCTTTATCTGCTTCCTAGAAGAAATCATTTTTCGATTGATTTTCATAAGTTTCGATTAAAACTTGCATCTTGTAAATCATGTAAATAAATGAGACTTGTATATCTTCTGCTTAAATATAACTACTAAAGTTACATTAGAACATATGTACATATATATAGTGTTTAGTAATTAGTTAGTTATTTCTCTCTTTTATTTGTTTCTTTTAGAAGTCTTAGATTGGCTAACGGATCCATTAAACCCATCAGAATGAGTTACACCAAACAGCTTGGGTTATTTAGACAACCTCAGACCAAACTCGCTCTTCCTGTTGACAGATGGTCAATTTCTCCCGTCAACACACTGCTCATCGCTTCCTCGAGTATCGTCGCTATCTCACAGAACACAAGTAACAAAGGACTGTGAACCAAATTTCCATGTGCCATCTGTTCAGAATATGGTCATTACACACACCACTATCCAGCGTTACCTCAATTTCGATAAACATTAACAGTTGTACACCAAATCTTTCAGCAAACACTCACCCCAACCTCTGTCACCAACATCCATTATGTCATAACCTCTGTCAACGAACGTATGAGATGCCCTTTCTCTCTCTTTGAAACCCTAGATCATTTCACATATCAATGTCCTATGATCATTGAATACAGGCAATGCCAAGTGACCTTGATTCAAACTCCTACACCCCCTGTAGAATCAATGATTAACCTTACCCCATCACTAGAGATTCTTCATATTATTTATCCTGAACCAGAAGAACTTCCTATTCCTCCATGGTTCTTGGATGACTTATACAAGGATTTACACCCAAATCCCCCAAATGTTATGCCCAACTACCATTTATAACCCCTAGTATCTCGATATTTGGTTTATGATGAGCAAACCATCACAATCTCATTGTGTCACCCCTCTTTCTTCTTCACCACCAGAAGATAACCACACAGTGACAGTCACCGATATCAGTCTTTTAGATCCCTTGTATTCCTGAAACTTCCACTGTGAAGAGTAC
Organism: Picea engelmannii; assembly: GCA_009831015.1. Lineage (NCBI taxonomy): Eukaryota > Viridiplantae > Streptophyta > Pinopsida > Pinales > Pinaceae > Picea > Picea engelmannii. The sequence goes on along the minus strand of ML786467.1, from coordinate 415,925 downwards.
ATACTCGAGGAATTAACCACCCCTGACTACCCATGGGATGCGCTACACCATAGAGCGCTCTTCCTTTCACAGGAATCCTTCACACCTCTTAACCAACACCCCATATACGCTGTCGAAACCAAGGATTTTATCCCATCAGGGCATTTCAACTGGTTCAACAACCCCATCCCTACCCAAGATGCTTTTGAAGAAGGAAATATGGCCAACATTTCCCCCACTATCAAAATCTATATTTCCATAAAAAATGGAGTCATCGAGGAAATCACCATTGGCGCCACATGCACTCCTCAAGAAATCACTACCTACAAAGCCCTCTTCCAAGAATACCAGGATATTTTTTCCTAGTCATACACCGAGATGCATGGCCTTGATCCCTCTATTTTCGAACATTGCATAGACACCTAGCCTGATATCACACTGGTTCACCAAAAACAAAGACCACTACACCCATCCAAAGCAGCGGCTATCAAAGACGAGATTGACAAATTATGTGATGCTGGGTTCATTTACCCTATTGCCTATACCTCATGGGTTTCCAACCCTGTATCTATTAATGAAAAATAGGGCACTATCTGTGTATGCAAAGACTTTTGCGATCTCAATCACGCCTATCCCAAAGAAAACTTTCCAACACCTTTCATCGATCAAATTATCGACGACTACCTAGGCCATGAGGCTTTATCCTTCATGGATGGTTTCTCTGGCTATAACCAAATCCAAATCCACCCAGCCGATCAATACAAAACCACATTCACCACCCCTTGGGGTACCTTTTCATATCGTGTCATTCCTTTTGGCCTAAAAAATGATAGCACAACTTTCCAATGGGCTATGAAATAAATTTTTCATGATCTGGCTCATATCATCCTCGCATACTTGGACGACCTCACAACTCGATCCAAAAAATGCACTCAACATCTTGATGATTTACGAATCATCTTCCAAAGGTGTCGTCAGTACAACATTCGCTTGAACCCCCTTAAGTGTGTGTTCTGCATCACTTTCGGGCACCTCCTAGGGTTCATTATTTCCCAAAGAGGTATTACCGTGGATCCCCTCAATGTCAAGGCCATCACATAAATTCCACCCCCCCAGAATTTACGCCAACTCCAGAGCCTACAAGGAAAAGCTAACTTTATAAGGTGATTTGTCCCAGACTATGCTACTCGAGCACATGGTGTCCTTCGCTTACTACGCCACAAAATCCCATTCCACTGGGATGAACATGCCCAAAAATGTTTTGACGATCTTAAAATGGCACTCTCCAACACCCTTTTAATTAGTTCACCTAACTATAATCACGACTATATCCTCTACATATCAGCGTCAGCCATCTCAGTAGAAGGAGTTCTCGTTCAAATAGGAGATGATGATCGTGAGAATGTCATTTACTACATTAGTAAAAACCTCTCAGGGCCACCTTTGAAGTATAATCACTAAGAGAAACTATCCCTTGCAGTAGTTCTCACAATCCAGAAACTGCGCCATTACATTCTTCTTCGAACAACCAAAGTCATAGCATATTCCAACCCCATGCAATACTTGCTCAGTCGTCGGCAAATTAATGGTGAATTTGCCTGATGGATCATTATCCTTCAGGAATACGATCTCAAATTTTCAACACCCAAGAGAAAGAAAGCTCTCGTGCTCGCCGAACTCGTCACATCCTTCCCCTCCAATACTACCAGTGCCCCCGTCAATACCAAGATCCCCAATGAACATCTCTTTTACATCACTTCATATGATCCTTGGTACGGAGACCTCCTCATCTACCTTCAAACCCAAAAGTTCGGTAACCACCTCTCACGAAATGATCATTGTCGTATCCGCCATCAGGCCCCCCACTATCTCCTCATAGAAGATATCTTATATCGGTGAGGGGTCAACACCATATTTCGTTGATGCTTGACTATTGGTGAGGTCGATAGAGTCTTGAATGACTCCCATAGCGGTGCGTGCAGGGGCCATATTTTAGGGATGTCCAATACTCATAAAATCATCCACGCAGGTTACTTTTGGCCTACATTGTTTCACGATTTCATTCATGCCATGAAGCGATGCAATAAATGTCAGCTTTATGACACCAAAGAACGAGCACCGCCTTCTCTTCTACACCCAGTCATTATTGCAGGCCCCTTTTGTAAATGGGGCATCGACTTCATGACTTGCAACCCTCCATCCAACAATGGAAACAAATACATCGTTGTCACAGTCGATTACTTTACAAAGTGGGCTGAAGCCATGCCTACCTTCAACAACACCGCTGACACCGCAACACATTTTTTCTTTAATCACATCATATCCTCCTTTGGAGTACCACTCTAACTAGTCTCTGATCACAGGAAACATTTAGAGAATGATATTTTCGTCAAACTCTCATCCTGGTTAGAATTATCCCACGATTTTGCCTCGCCATATTACCCTCAGTCCAACATATAGGTCGAAGCAGTTAACAAGGTCCTCAAGACCATGTTACAGCACATGGTTAACAAACATAAGACCAATTGGCATCATATGTTATTTTACGTGCTATGGGCTTACAGTACGGCCATGAAAATGGCCACCGGTTTCACACCATTTCATCTAGTCCACGGGGTTAAGGCCACTCTTCCTATCGAGTGCAAAATCCCCACCTTACGCACCACAATTGAGCTATTACCTGACACTGCTCTAATGGAGCAACATTTGTTCAACTTAGAGTCCCTGGATGAAGATCGTCGATCTTCATTACAGAACAATGAGGCAACCAAAAAATGGTCAAAAGCCACCTTTGATCACCATGTCAACCTCCGCTCATTTCATGAAGGTGACCTCGTCCTTGCTTACGATATCGCTCACGATACCCTTGGTCATGGAAAATTCGAGTCACTATGGCATGGCCCTTACATCATCCAACATTACCTCACCAAAGGCGCATACATCCTGGCTTCCCCCGAGGGCCTCTCTCTCAAAGAACCCGTCAATGGGTTGTACTTAAAGAAATTTTATGCCTGAGCATAGAAATTCTACATTAGGTTATTTTCTTTTCTAGTGTTTTTAATCTTTTTTCCATACCTCATGCCTAAAATATCATTTGTGTTATTGACAGATGCCTCCTCCATCAGCCTACCACATTGGTTACACCGACACTGCCAGCCATTGGACACCGAATCTCACTTCGGCTACTTGGGCCCTCTATTCCCCCTCACATGAACTGCTCCACTCCAGCGGCATATGTTTGGGTTCAACAACCAACAACCAAGCCGAGTACACTGTCATCATTGGTCTCCTCGTTTATTCTAGCCATCATCGTATTCATCACCTTAGCATCTTACTTGACTCTCAACTGGTCTTCCTTCAACTCAACAATGTGTACCATGTCCGCGATCCTTACCTCTTTCACAAATACCTTCAAGTTAGACTTTTATCTCGACATTTTGATTTCATTACATTTACACATATTCCAAGACAATTTAATCAAATTATAGATAACCTCACTAACATTGTACTATATTGGCATATATCACATCAAGACACCTTTACACACACATAAACCATCAAAATTCTATCATAGCATATAGATTAGACACCATACACAACATTAAACAATTCTCACACACATGTGAACATCACAAATACCCCAAAATGTATATCCATATATATATATATATATATATATATATATATATATATATATTGGTCAAAAGTGCCATCAAAATGTTTACATACAAATATAGTACATCTTATACAAAATCCGTAAGCCAGTGAACCACCTCAGTACAAAACTGGTGTCACCACACCAAATGGGATCAGCAGCCTATATAATATAAAAAAATACACACAGAGACATTCATGGTGCCTCTAGAGCACCACCACCTAGCCCTCCCTTAGGAGGTGGTGCCCCACCTGCTATTGGTCCCTCCGGACCTGGAGGTAACCGCCCTATCATCGCAGCCCCTATTATTGTTTCTCACTGAACCACGGTCTGCCACATCAACGACACCCCCGCACACTACTCTAGGATTCCCTCATCCTAGATACATGACCGCATGCCCTCAGGCATTCCCTGTAGCACCACCTCCAAGAAGCGGCGAATATCCTCAAAATCTCCCATGGCCTCGGTCGGAGGAGAATGTGATGGCCCTGCACCAAGGTTGTCGAAACAATGCCTCCTAGCTTCTCTACCATCACCCACTGGTCTCGCCTCAACATCCTCATGTCGTCGTCTCTCTCTCGTCCATGGCTCTCCCCGCGGAGGCGTCACCAACCCCTGATGAGCCAATGCTCTAACCCACTCAACCTCATTCCCACAAGGTCCCACATATGCACATACAAACAAACAAAGGATAGCATCAACATCCATCTATACATAATACACATGCTATACTATCTAAATATCAAAACATAGAAAATCACATCATACCTTGATGATTGAACACCTCTCCTGGAGGTAACACCATATCCGGATCACCCCAAAAGTCCACCCCACTTTATGGATACTGTAGTAGGATCTGTGGCATCTTCCGACACACCTATGGAGCCTCAGCCATGAAAAAATGGCCACCCTCTCCACCATCATGGCCAATCAAAATCCTCGACCACCACATCGGTCGCGGCTCTCACACACCACGTGCACCCAATAACACTCTAGGGAACAACATCGGCACCTTGTCCAAAAACCATGCAACAAAGATGGACCCAAAGGAAAAATCCTCTGAGTCTGCAACCCGACACCTATCGAGCTTCCCTACCATCTTGGCATGTAGCATCAAGCCCCAGGAAAAATACTCTCCTTATAGTTCCCTTCCCATAATCCTCAACTGAACACCACTGATCCGCTAAGTCATGAGGGACCCATAAACCCTCACAACCATCGTTGCTACACAACGATGAACCAGGGAATCCATAGACCTGATACTCACCATGGAGCCCAACATAAAATCCTCCCTCGAACAATACCTCCAGCCTAAAGTAGCCAACTACCCATCCCTAAGTAATACGGACTTCGTCGGTAATGGCGTTCCCTGAAAAGGGATCCCAGTCAGAAAATACACATCCTCCACCATAGTGAAGGCCAGTTGCTCACCCCGCACCATAAAACAATGTAGATACAGAATCCACATCTGGATCAAGAATTTTTGGAGGTACTCTTGGGCCCATATCAAGGGGCACTCAAAGAGCTTCAACAACCCACAAGTTTCCAAAGTGTCACAAACCGTCGGCTCCTCAATGGCCACAACCTCCCTGAGCTGTGACCAATCCCTTTCTCTCCAGTGAACCGACATCATCCAAAATGATCACTTGAAATCACATAATCTAGTTCTTGATCAGCCATCTCAAACATAAACACATTAAAATCTCCAAAAAGAGATAAGTTTCACACCCATCAGCTTTGCCCCCAAGGCATAGTTGTTTAAACCCATAGGCGCGCATACATGTGCGCCTGTTCACCCCACAGGCATGCACACATGTGCACCTATTCATCCCACAGATGCACATCTGTGCATGCATGTCGGCCATATAGAGGCACCTTCATGCGTCCCTATCACGTACATAGGCACGTATCATAGTGCACCTGTCCACTACACATCTACGCACCCATGCGCAGTTGTTTAGCTTACAGGAATGCATACCATGCATGCCTATGTCCCTCATTACGGCACCCCCATGCATGTATATCCAGATAATAGGTGCACACCCATGCACGCATATTTCCCGATCCCCCGCGCATTGGGGGGCCCATAGCCACAAAACCCCCTGTACGGTCCTGCCCAAAAATAGAAAACTTAATTCTATGTAAGACAATAAGACCACTAACCTGAAGCTCACTGGTGTTGAATCGAATACCTCAGCCTCTCAGAATCTCCAAATCTCCTCTGAATATCTCTTTTCCAATCACTCTGACAACAAGTACAAATGAGGTGGCAATTTGGGCCCTACAACTATATATAGTCCTTTTTGTCAAACTTCCAGACCCCATTTCAAGAGCTCCAGGTGTCCATTTTTCGATCCGTCTTTAGCCACGAGATCAAAACCCCATCCTCTACAACAATATAGTCCCCAATAAATTTTTCATCCTTAGCCCCCAGGGAACCATTTGTCCATACTCCGTCCAGGTATGCATGATCAAGTTCAAAATTATCAAATAAATGATTGTATGTTCGGTTCTCTTCATATATTGTTCACGTCGGGTATTTGGTTTTCATGTGTGCAATTACTTGGTCATCATACACCAGAGAAACCCCTTCAGTTATATAATCAACATTGGCATGTAATCATTCCCTCTGAATCTCAATTGCATCTCCAGTCACACCCTCTGAAATTTTCCTTTAGAGTTCCCATATACGGCTCTGCAGTACCGCCACCTCCATTGCATTTTGGGTACTGTCACCCAGTAGCACTCTCCCCCACATGATTTGTCCCATTTATAGCCCCCATTTGCACTTCGACACTCATGTTGTTTTCAACCTTTAGGTATGGGAGTCCCGATAGTCTTACATCATGTCGCGAATCAACCACATATTCCTTATCCTCATTTTGCTAGCCTACCCAATGGACTCCTAGGGCAGTTCCTCACAGATTATTTTGACTGCACTCCCGTAGCATCATTTACCATCCATTTCACCCATCATCAGTCTGCCCATCCTCAGCTTTCCCTCCATCCATTGCCCTAGTATAGAAACTAGCCTATGGGGCCCCAACCCTCCACTTGTTTTTCCACCAACTTGTGCCATCCCCAGGCCAAGACGTCCTACACTGGGGCACCCGTTTCTGTATCTGCATTATTATCCCCACTGATTTTTTTTAATTTCTTTTCTAATCAAGCCATTGTTTCCAACATTTTACATAGCTTTTTTTCGTCACCTTTGGCGACCTTCCTAGAAAACGCAACCCATGTCACCTTTGGTTAGGGAAATCCTTACCATCTACTCCTATTTGACATCATCCACCAACTCTGAGTATCCCACAGACCACCTACCTCTTCTCTCTGATTTTGTTCACCTTGTCCCACCTCTGGCACAACTTATCCCCCGTCTCATTGTCCCCACTGACACTCGACTTCATTGCACAGTTGCAGCCACTTATACTTCGCACATATCCCCAACCAAGGGTAGTCTTAAGTCTCCACGCACCTCAACTTCATCCATGTACCTCCTAAGTACCTGACCTCACCTAGTAGATTTCACGAAGCCCTTTGCTTCTTGGATTCACGTCCCCTTTTTTTATCGACATCAGCACAGTTTCTAGAAGGGCGACAGTATCTTGACTCTCATTACCTTTCCAATGAGAAGTCTCAGATGGCATAGGGAGACCCATAATTTCTCCTTGCTGTCATTGACCCCCATAACATTTGCCTTCAACGCTTTCTCATGTTACGGTGGGTCTTACTTTGTGACTATTGCAGTTGTTTCTTATATTTTCTGAAGACCTCTGAACTTGGCTAGGCTATCAATGCCCACAGAATCCATGATACTTCTTACAGGTGTCATTTCCTACTGTTCATACTATGTTCCTCATCATAATTGTCCTCTGCCTTTATCAAAACCGCTCCCGAGGGCACTGGAATTGTCTACATCAACACACAATTTCAGTTATTGTACAACACCCTTTTTTGAGTTACATGACATGAGCATGGGGCATGCTCGCCTCATTTGTACACAATTTATTTCACACACCTTATGGAAGGTTGGGTCCCGCAGGTTCCTGTCTCCCTCCAACAAGTCACTCTTGATACTCTCACTATCGATATTTCTTACAACGGTACTCTCAGTAGAAGAAACATTGATGAATTTCGGCTATCTGTATGCTCCTAACCTCATCTAACAGGGGGCATCTGTTATCACTGAAATTTCATCTACAAATGGTTACAGGAATCCATCATCTTCAAACAGCTATGAGTCCACCCATGGACCAAAATTACCAAGAAAAAATTTCCAAAAGGTCCAAAACTATACAACCAGTTATAAAATCAAGATGCACTATGACTACACAGGGCATGCGTGCACATGCACAATCTAGAAACGTAGGAAAAGCGTACATGCGCATGATGCACGACTGTAGATGCTAAAAGATATGCACACCTAAGAACGATGCATTTATGAGGTTGGTCGGCCTCCCACCCACTTATGGTTCAGCTTTCAAGTCGATTTGATATCCAAATCTCGGCTGGATCTGACTGGGTGGTTGTTCAAAGACCTAAAGGTTTCCCTAAACAACCCCTTTTCACACTAAAAGCTGGTTTCACAATACCTCAAAGTGATGCTATAAAACAAGGCCATGGGTGCACTACTTTTTCAAGGAATTCATTTGCAAGGTTATGCTGCTACTATTCTCTTGGCGAATCCTCTTTTCTCATCAAGAGCATACTAGCACCATTCCATTTGGGAAATCCACCTCACCTTTTGAGTGGGTTAGCTTGGGATTCATTCACCATTTCTTTCAAGTTTTCGAAGTTGTAAGAAGAGCTTAATATTGGGGGTTCAAGAGCCCTCCCTTGGAGGAATAAGGGACCCAAAGTTTGGTGACATGAGTGACATGAGTTTTGTTTTCTTCTTGGTGACATGAGTTTTGTTTGCTTCTTGTTCTTATGTCCTTATGCTCAATAGTTTAGTTGTTCTTTCCTTTTCTAGTTTAATTCTTAGCTTAGTCTTTTATCTTTATTTTTCTAACCCTTTCCTTCACTACTATCTTTCTTAGCTAACCCAACTAAGATTGTAAGCACCTCTATTTTTCTCATTCAAGTGACAAAAGAGGCACAACAGTCGTCTCCACACAATTCTTGTAAACATACCCAATCGTATTTGGTTGTTGCATTTAATTTTAAACCATTGTGGGTCACTGCTATCATTTTTGCCTGGTCCTGGGTTCATGTATGATTTTTGTTTCTGCACAATTGGTTTGGGTGGCTATTATACCAAGATGTTGGCTTTAGGGTTTGTTGTTATTTCATGGCTCTATTTTTATATCAGTAGTATGCGGGTTGATTGGGAAAACCATGAGGGTTATGCCCTGCATGTTCTCAATGTTATTATATGAAGCCTCTGCTCCTCTGTTCATAGTCTCTCCTATATCGTGAACTATCACCCTGTCTACAAAGTTATTGATATGAACTATATGTCCACTGTATGGTCACAAAAGTTTATCACCTGCTGTGGGTGGTTGACTCCAGTCTCCCTATGCTGGTACAGAGAGAAAACCCTTGATTACTCAAAGACCGTTTTTAATAAATGGAGCCAATTATATCTTGCCATGTATATTGTTGATTGTTATGAGTTCATGGACTATCGTCGACAGTGGTTGATCGTTGGCTCGTCTTTGTTAACAACTTTGACAATGGTTTTGATTATCTGTATCTAGTCACTGCATTGTTTATTATAACAGTCGATTCTATGGCTCAACATGTGTTGGGCTCTAAAGATGTCCTAAAAAAACCTTATTTTAACATTAATTTATCAACCGTGGATTCATCTTTTATTTAAAGAATATCATAAAAGTCTATGCAAATAGTTGTAGAAGTTAAACTTGTGTAGTTAAAGAAAATTTGAGTTTATCAACAATCGAGTTCCTCACACATTCATTAAAACTCTGAAACTAAGATTTCTACTCAATAGAATTATAATTTAATCTATAACATGCTGTGAATTAAAGGCATTAACTAAATTGCTGAATTTATCTAATTAAGAGACAATAATTGAATCTATGAAAATGGTTAATAAACTAATCTACCAATGATTATTTAACCTGTTGGAAAGAAACAACTAAGTACTGTAAATTGAGAAGGAACAACAAATGTAACTTTAAGTGAAAGGAATAGTAGATACTAATTTAGGCAAAATAAACAACAAATGCTAACTTAATAAAAGGGACAACATATGTGAAAATGAGAGGAACTATCGATCAACAAACCACAACAATGAGAAATAGAACAACAATCAATGGCATTCAAATGAAACATATATCCACTATAATCAAATAGCATGACTTAATTTATGAAAACATCAACACACTCACACATTTATTTTAATTATTGCAAAGATATTTAAATCACATAACTGAAATCAAATTTATACAATTACATATTGAGACAGTAACTCCTTCAAACTAGGCCCTTAGTCTTCAGAATCACTGCTGCTAGAAATTCAGTATGCAAATATGGTAAAAACGCTCAAAGCTTCTATTAATTCCATAACTGGTAAAACATTTACAAAAGATTGTTTGTATAGAGAAATTCAGAGATCTGAGTGCTTGGATAAATTTCTTAGATGTCTCTATGGTTCATTACCCTCTATATATTACAATAATATGGGTAAATTAAGCTATCCTAGGGATCAAGAGATCCTCAAGATTTCTTTTAGTATTTATAAAGATTACAAAATAGAGAATCAATCTTCCTCAAAATTGCTTTGCGCCTAATTTCTTCAGCCTCTAATAGTATACGCATATTCAAAATCTCCCTAGCTATCTCGAGTTTAACAATATTTTTACATTCTTGCAATAAAACCAAACAATTCAAATGAATTCATAAATTACCTAATATTACTCAATAATATTTCTAGAAGACTTTTGATCATTTTATTTCCTAATTATCTCTAATTAATGTAAAAGTCAATCAAGTTTATATCATAAACCATGGTGATAAGGAGGATATGTGTACCTTTTTCCCAACTCAACATACCCCCCATCTTACCTTCTTGCATGTCCTCATTCAAGAAAATATTTTACATGTAAAGCAGTGATGCTGAAGGGAGCAGAGGTATGTTCTCTAGATCTTCTAAATCCATTCTTACTTTTGAGATCTTCAAAAGAAACTTCTTCCTTCTTCCTATTAATTTTATAATCACTATGGTAACCTTTTGGAGGATACCAAATAATAGGAGGACTATATCTGCTCCCAATCCAGGCAGGTCCTTCATCTAGGATCATTCTGACATACCTTTCCAACTTGAAGGTGGTTGCATGAAAGTTTTTGAAACCAAAGGGTTCCCTACTTTTTACTACATTTGGGGAGGCATCCCATATTAGTTTGGAAGAAGAAATAGCTTCTTATTTAAGCCCCCTAAAATATGCTAGTCCTGAACGTAAAACTTGTCAGTGGATAGGAGCTAAATATTCTATCACCTTCTCTCTTTTCATGAATGTTTTGTGCTTCATAATTGCTGCAAAGGATATAGGAGGTTCCCCTCTGATCCAGAGGTCCAACCCAGTCTCCCTTTTCATAAAAATCTTGTGTGATTTAGCCCACCTAGTTTGGTTCTTGGTAAAAGACAAAAATTCTTGAAACTGTTTGTCCCCAATGAAAGGATTGGGGATCTCTTCTTTTTTTTCTCCCAAGATGAAGTTGTGAAGGTATAGCTCACACAAAAAGTATTACACTTCTTCTTCTTGTTCTCTAAAGAATGAAACAAACTCAAAAACAGTGGTGAACTCAAAAGGTTTGCCTACTTTTATAGATTTTATCATTACCAAAAAAAACGTTCTAATAAAAACAAGGTGTAATTAGTGGGAGGCGCCCTGCAATCTATTATATCAGAATAAACATATCAAATTTATTTGATTTTCTCCAAGGCTTTATATAACTGGCCTTGTACTTTCTTCACCTTTCCTTGAGCTCTATTGAGCTCAGCAAAAGTCTTGTTCTCTGTTGTTGACATGGATTTAATTTGTTTAACAAATTTATGATGCTCTGCCATGGTTACCATCTCACTCTTACATTGAGTCAAGGTCCGTTAGGTTTCCACCAGCTCTGCCTCTAACCTGTTAATGACAACACTTTGTTCAAGAGACTGGAATGCTTCCTCAGTCTGACCAACTTTCTCTTTTGTTGTTGGGGCATCTGTTTGGGTCTCTGTGTCAATTGTCTCCAAAGGAGCAAGAAAATATGTAGGAAGCACTCCCTCAGTTTTGAAAACTATTTATTCTATTGTTGGAATATCGGTTTGAGTCTCTATCTCTATTGTTTCCAATGGAGCAGACAATTCTATCTGTGTTGCAACAAAACTAGTATGGATTGTCCTCATAGGAAGTGGGTTCCTTCCTTATGTTCAAGGCCTTTTGGATTTATTCCTTTCATAGGCCTTATCAACTTGTTCCAACTATTTAATTAATTCTTTAATTATTTCTTTGAGTCTACCAACTTTTTTCTTCAATACTTTGATCTTTTTAACCCTTTTTCTCAGTATCTTGTTTTCCTTTTTCAATTTTCTGATTTTATTGTGGCCTTTGCCTACTATTTTTTGTTTATGGGGAATGTCAAGGTCTTCATCACCTTAATCAACTAGTGACTTTTCCATTGTTTCTTCTATGTGCTCTGTCTGTTCTACACGGTTGTTTACCTCAATGTGAGGTTCTGGCTGTGTTGCATCTTTTGGGAATGGAATCTCTATGTGAGGGAGTTCCAAGGAAGGGTTTGAAGAAGAAGTTGGTGCTTAGTGTTCTTCAGGTCTTCTTGTGTCTTCGGTAATAGATGTTACTAAATTCCCCAATACTTGAGCCATATCTACCTCATAACTTTTGAAGAACTATTTTGTAAGGTTTTCGAGTGATGGTTGTTCTGTTTGTGCATTTTCTTGAGTGTCTTGTGAGGGTTTTTCTACCTGCATAGCTTCCTGAATGTTTTCAGGTTGAATTGTCTTTTTTCCCCTTCTTATTTTCACAATAGAGGTTTGAGGGACAACAATTGTTATTTTTCTCCTCTTCCTTGATGTTTCTTCCTGTTTGGTCTGGGTTTCTGTTAGCTAGATGGGGTCTGCTTCAATTTCAGGTTGGGGTAGTGGAGTTTCAATTTGGGCACTGCCTCCTTCTTCCTTACCTGTCTCAATTCTTTGTGAGGGGGTTTCTTGGTGAATTTTGGGTTGTTCGATTTGTAGGGGCTTATTGGTCTTGATTGGATCACGCCAAGTTATTTGAGTTTGTCTCAGGGCCCTGTTTACTATTAACTTTACTAGTCCATGGTGACTAATTATAGTGACATGATATTTAGCCTTCTGAGTTCTTGCAACACCTTCATGTAACATGGCATTTAGAAAAAATGGAAAATTTATTACTAACCTCTGTTTTAGTGTTGATAACAATTTGAGGTGGTGTGGTCGCACTACATCATGCCTCCCATCACATGTGATATACCTTTGTATTACTCCTTCTATCTCCCTCCATGGCTCGCTGAGAGCACTGGGGTTGAGTCCCTTACCTTTTTTATCGAGTTCTTCTCGAGGTTCTACAAAATATTCCATGTCCTCCTTAAGTTTTATATACTTCCCAATCAACTGTATGCCTTCATTGGGGAGGCCTGCAACCTCCTCTATGATTTCCTCAGTAACTAGAATTTGTATATATCGAATCATGAAGATTCCTCTGTGCAAGTTCTGAAAAAATGCTAGCGTGATATTCATGTCATATCCTTTCAATTTGTTGAAGTACTCTGTCCACCCCAGACAATGTAAAATTTCTCTTTCCTGGTCAGTTACCTGCAACAATGTGGGCTCTCGGTGTACACTTTGACCACCCATGTCTTCTATGAACACATGAGGACAACTATCGTTCCCTGCTGCATCTTATTCCGACCAACTTTTGAAACAATATCACCAGAAATAACAAATATCGTAGAATAACAGATGTATATAAAAATGTGAGTTTTACATTTATTGAAATCATTATGATCTATCAGTAACTATGCAGGATATTCACCCCCTCATAAATGGAAAGGTCAACCTTGACCGTCGACATGTGCGAGTGTAATGATGGTAGGTAGTTCAAGTGAGGTATGATTACTACGTCACCGATACCGCTAGAAAACAACCATTAATAACCTTCAAAATCACTTTAATAGTAATCATGAATAATAATCACTTTTGTGTGGATAATTTGAATTGACAAACCTATGTTCAAATAAGTTAAAGGAAAAAGATTCCAAATAATTTAAATTTGTTCACGTGTTTTTTTTTTTAATATTCCACATGTCATAACGTTGTTACTTTCCCTTTTTATTGGATATAACTGGAATGATAGCGTCATTTTTAGGAAATGAAATCTAGGAACACACAAAATAACTTGGCATATTAAAGGTAAACTTCGATACCACAGACATAGCCATTGGTGCCAGTAGGTGTCCATAGCCTTGATAGGGTTTCCTTTTAACCCCTAGATGAGACTGTATCCTCAATAAATAGGTTGAATCATCTTTTCCAAAAAATACCATTATCCTGGTTAGGTAGCCAGATAATGATAATTCCACTCAGTAGATCGTAACCTAAGTCACAAGTCAGCTCGTGATGAGACCTCCTGTCCTTTGATGAAAAAAATGCCAAAGGCCATTGCCCTAATGTGGTATCCATAGTGGGAATGCCACTTATGTTATTATCCGATGATCGTGGTAGGTTGGTTCATGATGAGACCCCCTATCCTTTGTGGGAGAAGTTTAGTACTTTACTTATATTTAATTTTTTTTGTTTCCATTTTCTTTTTAGGTTATATCAAGGGAGGCTCATCTACTCCTTAAGAGTGAGGGATGGCGTAAGAAGTGTAACAATGCCAAGTAAAAAAATTTCTTTAGAATCCTTATTATGATATGAAGGAAAATTATCATTCAAGTATATGTATATATATAGGGGAAAGAAACGAATTATGGTGGTTAATGGTTTATGAACAATTTTTAAGATAATTCAGAGAAATTAATCCAAAAACAATTCGATGAGGTATGCTAGATAGTCCACACACAAAAATGACAAATCATTACTTATGATCATTAGAAGTGGTGTTGATGAAAATTAATTAGTGAAGGTCATACCTAAAGGAGTGGCTAATGTAATAATGGCATGCTTTTTCATGAGAAAAAAATCATTCGTTTTGGGAGAAAGGAACGACAATAAGGAAAAACCATAGAAGGAACAACAATTGTTCCTTTCGAATGAACAACGCTATTGAAAAAGGAATGACAATCATGAAAAATGGAACCACGGTTTTAACAAAGGGGACGACAGTCATTACTTTCAAATGAATGAAAATTGTACGCAAAGGGAACATCAATATTATGAAGGGAACGACAGTTCTTTCGTTCAAATGAACGACAACAGTACGCAAAAGGAACAACAATCGCCTGAAGGGAACGATAGTTGTTTTGTTCAAATGAATGAAAACTGTATGCAAAAGGAAAAATGATTGCCTGAAGGGAATAAAAGTTGTTTCATTCAAATGAACGACAATGGTGATGTTCAAATTTGCAACCATCTAGTTAAGTGATTGGAAATCTCTGTTTTGGTGAATCTAGGATTTATTAGTCATCAAATAAATTCATTTAATTTATATGGGTAGGTTTATTCAATAATCGAAGCATTGGATGGTTTTTTAGTATCATGCATTCATTACAGTCGCCCGATTTTTGCTGTGGAACATAACATATTCATCTTCTGTGAAAACAAGGCTTATATTTACTGGGTTTTTTAAAGAACATAAAATAGTTCTAATTATATTCATTACAATCATCTTTTCTAGTTATTATTCTCTCAAGTGACTTTCCTAAAAAGTAAAAAGTAAAAACTCAATCAAATATGTAAATAAATCTATATACAATATGTACAGTGCTGATAAATATCATCATTTTATGAAGTTGAAGCTATTGGGTTACCTTCCCAGCCAGCTAAAATCTGAACATTAGGGTCCTTACTTACTTCTTGGCAAAATGATTCTTTTGAAAGTGATTGATGGTAGAGTCGTAACCGACGTCCATTTACCAGAAAAGGAGAACTAGAACCGTCGATGTTAACTAAGGTGATAGTGTAATTATCATGAACTTCATTGATTTCATACAGTTCGAGCCACCTTGTCTGTAATTTTCCATGAAAATCCTGAAACCTAGAATCATAGAGAAGTGCTCAATCACTTTTTTGGAAGGATTTCTTCTTGATATGTTTATCGTGCTAGCTATCTCTCTGCTGTTGAATATCAATTGTGCATTGTTGGGAAAACATGCATGCTTCATCTAACTCATTGAGCTGTTGTAGGCATTGTTTATGTGCCTTTGTAAGATCTAGTCCAATTTCCTAGGCCATCCTCAGAGTCTTGATCTCAAATTATATTGGAAATATGGGTTCTTTTCCATAGACTAGATGATAAGGAGAGTATCCAGTAGTGTTATTCCATGTCGTGTGATGGTCCCATAAAGAATTTGGAAGATCGACTGCCCAATTCTGACGGTTTGTTTAGACTGTTTTTGTCAAAATTGCCTTCAATACTTTATTGGTACTTTCTATTTGTTCGTTTTCCTGTGGGTGGTAGGGGGAAGTAATTATGTGTTTAATATGATAATTTTTCAAGGTAGCCATGATTATATGGGCTGTAAATTGTGACCCTCCATCAGTGATTACTTCCCTGGGTAATCCATAGCATACAAATAATTTGAAGAGAAACTTAATGACTGCTTCCTCCATTGCATTTGACAAGGCTACTGCCTCTACCCATTTGGTCATATAGTCTGTTTCAACTAGAATATAAGCCTTCTAATTTGATTTTGGGTTGAAGGGGCCAAAAAAATCCAATGCCCATCTTTTGAAAGGTTATGCGACTATTTGTTCTTGCAGGAGAATTTCATCATCTTGGTTAGGTAGACCCATCCTTTGACATCTATCGCAGGCCTAGACATACTTCTTTGCATCTTTAAATACTGAGGTCCAATAGTAGCCCATCTGTAAAATATTATTCCCAATTCTACGTTCTACAAAGTGTCTTCCATAGGGTTCATCATGACCTTCTTTCAAAACATCATAAATTTCATCATACCTTACACATCTTCGGAATAGATATCCACCAATCTAGGTGAACCATGCACTGTGTTGGACGATCAGTTTCATTTCTCTTGATGATAAGTGTGTTGGTAGTTTCCCATCTTCTAGGTGATTCGCCACATCAGCGTACCAAGTCATCTTAACAGTGACGAAGAACATGTGTTCATATAGAAATTGGTCTTCAATTGTCAAAGAATCATTTGTTTTGGGTATGTGAGACAAGAAATATGCTACAATATTCTCTCTTCCAGGCCGATCCTTGATGGATATGTTGAATTCCTGCAATATTAATAACCACCCAGTAACCTGTCCATTACTAATCGGTTTATTAGATAAATATTTAATAGCAGAATGATTAGTATATAGTATAACTGGATAGCTTGTTATATAGTGGCAGAATTTATTAATAGCATGTATAACGACTAAAAATTATTTTTCTGTTACTGTATAATTTAATTCGGCGGGAGTAATAACTTTGCTAATAAAATAAATAGCATAAGGTTTCTTGTCTTCTTCCTATCAAAGGAAAGTTCCTATGGCGATATCTAATGCATCTGTAGAAATATGAAATGGAAATTTCCAATTTTGTCCTCTCAGCATTGGTGTTGTTGAGACCAACCTTTTGAGTTATGAAAACACAACATCACACCTGTCAGACCACTAAAATTCCGCATTACCGGTTAAAGCATGTAAAGGTGCAGTTGTTCTTGAAAAGTTTTCTATGAATCTGCAATACTATCCTGCAACACCAAGGAAACTATGTACCTCAGTTTGTGTACGAGGTGTAGGCAGATTAAGGATTACCTCTATTTTTGTTGGGTCTACCTTGATTCCATGTGCAAAAACATAGTGTCCTAGTACCACACCTTCGGTCATCATCATATGAAATTTCTCATGACTCAAACATAGCCTAGTAGCAATACATCATTCCAGTACCTTCTCCAAATTGATTAGAGCTTGATCAAAATCAATGCCATAAGGAGTGAAATCGTCCATGTAAACTTCAATTCCTTCATTAATAAAATCAAAAAATATGCTCAGAATTTCTCTCTAGAATGTAGCTGGAGTATTAGATAATCCGAAGGGAAATACTCTATATGTGAAGGTACCCTAGGGACATGTAAATGTAGTTTTATCCTGGTCTTCTGGAGTAATCTGGATCTGATTATAACCACTAAAACCATCTAGGAAGGAAAAAAATTGCTTCCCTACTAAAGTGTCAAGGACTTGATCAATAAAAGGTAAGGGGAAGTGGTCCTTCTGGATAGCTTTATTGAGTTCTCTATAGTCTACAAAGATTCTCCATTTCCCATTCTTCTTGGGGATGATTACTAGTGGGGAAACCCACAGACTATGTGAAATAGAATATATAAAATCTACATCCAACAGTTTCTGTAAATCTTCTTTAACAACATCCCTGAGATGAGGGTTAAATATTCTTTAGGGATGTCAGAAGGGTCGGGCATATTTATCAATATAGATATGATGTGTACAAAGTTGGGTATCGATGCCCTTCATGTCGGGATACTCCCAAGCAAAATCCTGCTAATATTTAGAAAGGATCTAAATCAATTTTTTTTGTTGTTGTTCATTCAAATTAGAATTAATATTAAGAAACCTTCCCGGTGCAATTTCAATTGATATGTTGTTATCAACAAAAGTAGTGGGAATCTATTGTGCCATCAATTATTCCAAAGTATCTCCTTGTGCTTGATTATCTAAAACATCTTTTAGCATTTGACATGTTGGGTTGATTATAATGGTTGGGTTGCTAATGAAGATACTGATCACATCATATTCTAGTTGGTTTTTGAGTCTGAGAGACTCTTCCAATGTGAGAGGAGATCATATATTCTTTTCTGGATATCTAGGTGGTGGCAACTGTTGATGTATGATAGACGAACTTGGTTTAGTTGGAGGATAGAGGATGAAATTCTTTGTAGCACTTCCTCTAGCAATATTCATGTTTCCTATTCGACATCCTATGTATGCATCTATTTTTGTGAACCATGGTCTTCCCAATATCGATGGGTTTCCATCGATTCCACTTCTTGGGTTGATAACGAGGAAATTAGTCGAGTATTCCCAAGAATCGACCGAAATTTCTATATATTTTAATGTGTCGATTGGTTTAACCACTAATATATCAACCAATTGTAACATAACTGAATTTGGTTTAAAGGAGGTAAAACCCAGGGTGTTAGATGTCTTTATGGTCAGGATATTAATGGATACCCCCAAATACACTAGTGTATTTGGAAAAAAACAACCCTAAATATCCACTGTTACTATGGGATTCCCTAGGTATTCATAATTTATCGTCTCCTTCTTTCCTAGAATAAGATCAGACAAGGCTCCTACCACGTGAAAAATTGATCGATTTTTAGTTTTCCTGACATGCTTCTTCCCACATAATTCCTTAATTGTCTTTGCATAAATTGGGATGTCTTCCAAAGCTTGCAGGAGTGGAATCTTAACATAGATATTCTTTAGTTCCCTACAATATCTAAGTTAGGATATAGAATTTGTTTTTCTATCATCATCCTTTTGGGAAATGGGGGAGGAGGAATCACGTCCTCATCAAGATTATGTTTCTCGACTGTGTTTCCCCCCTGCTTTACTTCTTCTATTATGACCGCAGTCGAGGGTGTTATCACTGGTTGTGTGTTACTTTCATTCTCCTGATCTTGGTGAATGTTACTTTCTTTAGGATAAATTATGCACCCTGACCACAACTGGAGTTTGTTTCACCCTACAAAATTGATTTCCCCTTCCAAATTCTTAATAATTTGCACAAGTTGGGTTGGTCTATGTTGGTCACTATAATTGCTTAATTGATTCAAATAGCCAAGTGATACATAAATTATCAACCCAGGGAAGTCTTTTATTTCAAAGATAACCATGCACTATATATGCTCAATTCCAAAAGAAACTTAGTGTTGTAGTAAAGAAACTTATACTAATCACACTTGCTTGAATAAACTGAAGTTCTGAATTATATCACAGGAAAGCAACTTCCCTATTGCAGATCTTAAAGATTAATATAAGAATCCTGGATTACATTAGAATAACACTTACAATGGGAAAGAACAACTATTCTGCAACTAGAGAACATAACCCTTACTCTCAAACAGAGACTTCAGTGCTAACACTCTTTTATGAAAATAGTAAGCAGAAGACAATTAACTCTATCTAACAGAGAACAAAGTTGTTTAGTTCCTTCCTTTCTAAGCAGGAGCCTTAAGCCCTATTTCTGTTTTAGCACACTTGTGAAATTGAGGTTTACAGAGAACAGGATGGTCTGATCCCTTCCTTTCTAAGCAGGAAACCTTCACCCAATCCCTGGCTATCACACTTGCAGAAGTAAATGAAATCTACAGAAGACAAGGTGTTTTGATTCCTTCCTGTCTGAGCAGGAACCTTTAACCCAATCCCTGGTTAGCACACTTGCAGAATTAAATGAAATCTATAGAAGACAAGGTGTTCTGATTCCTTCCTGTCTGAGCAGGAACCTTTAACCCAATCCCTGGCTAGAACACTTGCAGAATTAAATGAAATCTACAGAAGACAAGGTGTTATGATTCCTTCCTATCTGAGCAGGAACCTTTAACCCAATCCCTGGCTAGCACACTTGCAGAATTAAATGAAATCTACAGAAGACAAGGTGTTTTGACTCCTTCCTGTCTGAGCAGGAACCCTTAACCCGATCTCTAGCTAGCCTCATAAAATCATCACACAAGATTGCTGATAAAAAGAATTACAAATTTCATTCAATAAACTAAGACAGAGTCAGTAGTGTTTCAGGAGAGCGGAATTCATTAAAAGCAATGTTTCAGCAAAACGAAAGTTAATCAAAATGTAAACAGAAATTGTACTAACACACTTCTAAACTAATGGGTGAATATTGTGAAGAAGGTGGGCCCTCCCTTCTCACAAGATTCCCCTGAAATGAGAAAACTAGAGAAGGATACTCAAAGCAGTCTTCTATTCATCTATCGAAATGTCACATTACAATTTGGAAAATAGAATATGTCCCTCTTCTCTGGAGCTTCTTCAATACATAAAACTTGGATCCCTCGAATGATGATTTCCTCTTATTTAAAGAGGAAATCCCTTTGATACAATAATTACAATGCATATCTGAGTCCTATCCTTAGTCAGATCTACTTTCTAAACCAGCATAGGATGTCCTAGTCTCACGCAACAGGATGCTATTACAGGAGTTGAATGAGGTGTTGTTGTTACGACTGGTGTAACAGCTTCTTCCCATTGTTGCTGATGTTGTTTCAGCATCGCAATTCGCGGGCTGTTTCAGCCACATGAATTGCGCTCTGACTATGTCGGCATTCTTGTGTAGGAGCGACGGTTATAGCTTTGTTGACCGCTGACTGTAACGGCTTCCTTTTTGTTTCAACATCGTCGGTCCTGGCGGTTTCCTCTGTGTTTCAGCATCTGCAACTCTGGACTGTGTAACAACTCCGTGTTTCAGCATCTGCGACCTTGGACTATATAGCAGCTCTGTGTTTCAGCATCTGTGACCTCAGACTATAAGGCAGCTCCGTGTTTCAATATCAGTTATGTGTTTCAGCAATAGCTACCTTGGACAGTTCTGTGTTTCATCAATAGGCCTCAAATGCTAATCTGCATTTTTGAACACTTATGCATTTCTAATCAATGGTCAAGTACGAGAGTGATGTAAAATATTATGCAAAACAGATTAAACGTATAGTAATGAGAAGGGACGTTGTATACCTTTGGGATGATCAGATAAAGTGATAGTATGAGTCTCAATATGGGTGATCAAGAGTATAATAGTGGCAAAAAGTATAGGCAAAAAGGTACATTGTGTGTTCCTAACAGTCTATTATTAGGATTTGGGTTGGGTTGAGCTAGTAATTGAGGGTGTATTTGAGGTTGAGGGTTATGGGGTAATTTAAGTGGAGCTTGCAAAGTGGGTTGAGCTTGGCAAGCCATCTCCATGGGTTGATTGGTCATCCCCATGGGGCACTGCCAGTTCTGATTCCAATTGGGGCCTTAGGTAGTTGTGGTAGTCCACTGTGAAGGATATGGATTATTATTTGAATTCTGCCATGATGGGGTTGGTTATTGTGAGTTAGGTCAGGTGGAATTTTCAGTTGGTTGATTTGGCTAGGTGGGATTTGCAGTTGATTTATTTGGCCATGGTGCAGTAGGATATTGTTGGGACTGCCAGGTGGGGTTAACAAATGATTTTCCCTGCCATGTGTTTCCAGAATTATGATGTTGACCATACTGCCCAGAAAATAAAGAGGAAGGATATTGTAGCATACTTGGGGGACGAGCCTGCCATTGGCGACGTTGAGCCATCAAATATACAGGTTTTGTTTCCTCTTTCACTTCTTTAAAGACAAATTTTATCCCTGGGATTGATGGGCATTGCTTTCTTGCATGGTCCTTGGCACAAATGGCACAAACCCTAACCACATCCAAAGGACATTCCCTCAGACCATGTTTCTTTCTACATCAGTGGAAAAATATGGCCAAGGACTACTCTACTTCTACTTGTTTCTGTTTAGCCTACAAAACATCCAATTGTGTAGTCAGAGTACTCAAAATGTCAGTTTTGAAATTCTCTAATAGATTACCAACTTCTTCTCGGGTGACACCCCCACTAGTAATGTTTCTATTTCTTGTGAGGGGGGGTCGCATTCCTGATCTAGTTCATGTACTTCCATGTGAACACCTGATGCAAAATTGGATAATCGCATCATAAGTTTCTTGATAAATATCACCTTTCCCCATTAAATTCAATGTTTCTACCCATTCATCCTTCATACATTTTATTAGCGTGGCTTTAATCACCTCACCTGGTAGTGTACCGTAAGGTGATATTTGCAAATTATATTGAAACCTTTCAACATATTCTTCTAGTGTCTCATTTTCTTTTGTAGTCATTTGAAATATTTCGTCTTTTAGATATCTGGTTCTACAGTAATATTTATATTTCGTTAGGAAGGTTTGTTTCATTTCATCCCATGAATTTATAGTTCCTCCTCCTAATCCCATAAACCGGTGAAAATATGCTCCTTTCAAAGTGGAAGAGAACAACTTCAGTTTCTAGGGTTCAGAGGTGTAGTCATAACCTCTACATGGGACATCAAATTCGAATAAGAATGCATCAAGGTCCTTTGAGATCAATCCATGAAAGGTTGGAAGATTCTGTAATGGGATGGTTTTCATTGGGGCATTGGAAACTGGATCGACTATAGGATATTCCAAAGTGGAAGTCTAGGTTCGCATTTGATTTGGTTGTGCCATTTGGTCGAAAATATACCAATAATCTTCAGGGATTTCTTGGCCCGGGTGTTCTATTTGAGGTGGTTGATTGTTTGGTCCTCTAGGGAATTTAATCACACTACCTTTATCTAGAATTTCAGGTGTACATTCTCCTATAAGAATCACAGGAGATCTAGAATTAGGTGGTGGTGATGGGTTTGCTTTAGCAACCCCACTGGTCTCCCCTTCTCCTTCTTCCAGATTACAAGAATTTCCCTCTTCTAAAGGGATGAGATGTGGAATGTCTATATTTTGAAAACTTTGTTCAATCCCTTCAGTTCTGCTATGAACCTCCGCATGGGATGCAGTTGGTGAATTTTTTGCTTGAGGGATTCGGGTAGAACCTTTCCGGGGTCCAACCAGGGCTTGAGATTCATCTTTTCGGATGATTTCGTCTATGAAAGTGCTTCTACCAGGGGGCATAGGGCCTTGGGATTTTGTATTGCTTGGTGGGGGATTTGGTTTTTAAGGTTATTTCTTCTTATTCATACACCACACAAAATTATAAGTACCTATATGACCTCTATGCATCAGCTGAAGGTAGGCACTGGCACAAGAATTTTACTTATTTCCTACGTAGGTTCTTACCTTCCATTTTCAATACCTCATCCTTCAGAGATACAACCTATGCTATCTTTGACATTCTTCCTAACAATGATGCCAAAATGTTGGTCTCTAAAGATGTCCTAAAACAACCTTATCTTAACATTAATTTATCAACGTGGATTCGTCTTTTATTTCAAGAATATCAGGAAAGTCTATGCAGATAGATGAAGAGGTTAAAATCGTGTAGTTAAAGAAAATATGAGTTTATCAACAATCAAGTTCCTCACACATTCATTAAAACTCCAAAACTAATATTTCTACTCAACAAAATTATAATCTAATCTATAACATGTTGTGAATTAAAGGCATTAATTAAATTGCTTAATTTATCTAATTAAGAGACAGTAATTGAATCTATGAAAATGCTTAATAAAATGATATACCAATGATTATTTAACTTGCTAGAAAGAAACAACTAAGTACTGTAAATTGAGAAGGAACAAAAAATGTAACTTTAAACGAAAGGAACAACAAATACTAATTTAGGAGAAAGAAACAACAAATGCTAACTTAATAAAAGGGACAGCGTATGCGAAAATGAGAGGAACTGTCGATCAAAAAAATACAACAACAGGAAATGGAACAACAATCGATGGCATTCAAATGAAACATTTGTCCACTGTAATCAAATAGCATAACTTAATTTATGAAAACATCAACACACTCATGCATTTATTTTAACTGTTGTAAAGAGATTTAAATCACATAACTGAAATCAAATCGATAAAATTACATATTGAAATCACATAACTGAAATCAAATCGATAAAATTACATATTGAGACAACAACTCCTTTAGACTTGACCCTCGGTCTTCAGAAGCACTGTTTCTAGAAACTCAGTATGCAAAAATGGTAAAAACGCTCAAAGATTCTATTAATTCTATAACTGGTACAACATTTACAAAAGACTGCTTGTACAGAGAAATTCAAAGATCCGAATGCTTGGATAAATTTATTAGATGTCTCTATGGTTCATTACCCTCTATATATTAGAATAATATGGGTAAATTAAGCTATCCTGAGGATCGTGATATCCTAAGGATTGATTTTACTATTTATAAAGATTACAAAATAGAGAATCAATCTTCCTCAAAACTACTTTGCACCTAATTTCTTCAACCTCCAATAGTCTACGCATATTCAAAATATCCCTAGCTATATTGAGTTTAATAATATTTTTCCATTCCTGCAATAAAACCAAACAATTCAAACGAAATTCAAAAATTACCTAATATTACTCAATAATATTTCTAGAAGACTTTTTGATCATTTTATTTCCTAATTATCTCTAATTAATGGAAAAGTCAATCAAGGTCATATCATAAACCATGGTGATAAGGAGGATATTTTTACCTTTTTCTCAACTCAGCGGCATGGTTAATTGATTGATTTGAGTAATGAAATGGGCATACAATCCCTGCCTCTTGTGTTTTAATAGTTAGATGGTTAAATCATCATTCTTTTATGGTCGATCAGGAATATGCCTCTTTGTTTTATGCTCCAGGTTGTGTGTTTCCTACATCATGATATAGGTTGGAATAAGGGTTGTTGTTGTTGTGTGTTTTAATTTCCATTTAGGAGTATTGCAATTTAAAATTGTGATAGTTGTAGCATGGTTGTCCATCATATATGTTATGGATATCATTTGGTTACACCATCAGATATGGGCATGGGTTTTATAACAATATGGTTTTGTTGCAATTTGATTATTAAATTGATTAGAGAAATGGAATCGGGCGTGATTTTTGTGTCTGTGTTTGATTTGAGGAAATAATTCATGGGCAGTGGTTGATGTTTTGATGGAACAGAGTGGAAACAAGTGATTGTGTGTTCATTTAGAATTTTTTTAAAATATTAAATGGGACAAATGGGAAGAAATAAAACTCTTATACATGTTGTTTTGGAAGGCATATTATTTTGAGTTTTGATGACACTGTGTTAAAAATTTAATTGCAAGCATTGAACAAGTTAATACACATAAATGATTAAATTATACATAGTAGTTGTTTAATTGATGACAGTGACTATTTGGTTAGTGTTGGACCTTTTGATTTTAATATAGAATGGTATTATGGAATTACTTAATTAATTTTTCAAATAGTAACCGCTATCTTCCCCTCCCATTATTTCACTTTTTGCTAATCACAATCCCCTCCCCTTCCCATATTCATTACTCACTCCCCGTTCCTAAAATTTAATTATGGTTAAGAAGAGCTTTGTATTGTGACAGTTTGGGATCACAAGGATGGATTACAATGATATGTTCTTTGGTTTACATTTTTGTTTATTGTTGTTGTCAGTGAGTAGTAATGATGTTCTTTTTCCCCTCATTTTAACATTTTTCTCTTAATACAAAGCCCTTGCATATCCTAGAGCCTTTGTTCACCTCATTCTCATTGACAACGGTTAAACAATTTCTATGGATTGGATTGCATGAGTCTAATATGTTGTTGAGCCAAAAGTTATGTCATATTTTAAAAGAGTTGTCATGTATTGTTGTTAAATAAATTATTTGCTAATCAATTATGCATACATGAATGAGACTTTTCAGCCGAGGTAGCCATGGTAGAGGTAACTAAGGAAGAGGCAATTGGAACAAGGGCCCTAGTAGGCCAAGATTCTCCATTCACTTTGATGCCGACTCGCAAAGGCTTGGCCAGCTATTTCAGGCTAGATTTTTCAATTCGATTGGGCAAGGAGTGGTCCAACCTAGGCATGAAAGGCCACCCTTCCAAGCTACACAATACCATGGTATTCCCATGCCTCCTCATGTCTCATTTCAACCCAAGGTTCCTGAAAACAATGGATGGAAAGAGATCGTCCACCCAATAGCCTCCCAACATCGTGGCTGGCCCAATTTTTATTTACCTACTCCCTCGCCTATCAATCAAATTGTCCAAGATTCCCCTTCCCACTCACCAGTCCAGTCTTCCCATGCGAGTAAAAGGTTGAAAATTGAGGCCCACCATGCCCTTGACAAAGGAAAAGCCATTGTTGCCCCTTCCTCACCCTCCAATGGCTCTGATAAATCTGTGTCCTCCCGGATGCATTTGAGGGACAATTGTTCTCATTTGATCAACGTGATTAGGCCTAAAGGCTCATCATAGCCAAAGGAAAATTAAGAGATATCAAAAGGTGACAAC
Source organism: Picea engelmannii (assembly GCA_009831015.1). NCBI lineage: Eukaryota > Viridiplantae > Streptophyta > Pinopsida > Pinales > Pinaceae > Picea > Picea engelmannii. Next base: position 389,106 of record ML786467.1, on the reverse strand, counting down.
AACAACAAGGGAAAGATCGCATCTCAGAGTGGAAAATATGGGTTTTAATTTTTATTTAATTTATTGTTGATGACAGTTGACTTCAAAAATTTTGGACAACGTGTTATTTTTTGGATATATGAGTAATATATTTTGGAAATAATTTCAAAAATCATTGGATAAGTTTTCAAATATGAATGTGATGATGGGAGTCACAAGGAGGGATGTTTTGTTTAATTAACTAGTTTTCTTATGATTTTTAAAATCTAAAGGGAATCACAAGGGGCATGGATGATTTTAGGGGCTAAATTTCACTCATGGGCTAATTTTCCATGGTTTTTCCAAAAATGAGATTCACTATTTTAAAACTGATTCACCCAAATTCTATATGATAAAATTATTTTACCTTAAAATTCGCCAAAATTTTATAAAACTGTATAAAATCCTTAGAAATTTGAATATTTTTACAAAAATATTGCCAAACATTTATAGTTGGCATATGAAGGATTAGTAAGATTCGCCAAGGTTTCTACATTTTAAAATAAATTTCCATCCTTAAAATCATCCCTGACAAGGGGTCCCACCTTCTAGTTATTATTTATTTAAAAACCCTTATTATGATTTATTACTTTTTCCCCTAACTAAAAAGTTGGTTGAGTTTTTAGTTAAATTAACTAATGAAGTAGTTCAACTACTTCAACCAATTCTAATTTTATTAAAGGAAAAAGGAAAGGGAGGAACAAGAGGGAGAATAGAAGTAGAAGCATACCAAGGTTTTCTCTTTGAGTTTGTGTTGAGATAGTTCAGTTTTCATTCATTCCTTAATTTATTGCAAGCCTAATTATTTTTTATGATAGCAAGTTATTATTGTTGACAGCAAGATTCAGGGTTGAATCACATCATTCAGACACTTGTTTTTCAGAGGTGTTGATCTATCTTTGATAGTTTGTGTAGACTTCTTTGTTTGTGAATTAGTTTTCATGACTGACAAAGGCTATTGTGCAGAGTCAAGTGGGCAGAAATCTGTGGCAAGTTGATCCAACGTTTAGAGTTCAGTTTTTCATTTTCTGTCAGAGGTCTTTTTGTATGTTTCATCGAAGACATCTAAGTTTGACTTTGGTCCAAAACTTCTTCACAAAATTTTGTAAAGAGAATGACTCATTGATGAATTGGAATGAAATAAAGGATTTATTTATGTCTCATCTGTCTTTATTATTGACTTGGTGTTCTTACCTCTATCTCTATATTTATTTCAGCATTTGTTATGTTCAGAAAAACGCATAAAGTATGAATTTTTCAACAAGATTTTATTTATAAAAACCATCCTAAGCACTTGTAATCAATACTTGTGAGTTAGGATATTAATTTTGATGGATATAAACGTAGGGCTATATTTCCATATATTTTTATTTAGCCAAGAAGAATCTAAAAATACTTGAGTAAGATTAATTCATATATTTTCCTCAACATTGGTTTGTTTTTGTCGTTGATGGGAAATTTTGATTACCCACCGCCTTCTGGTGATGTCAAACTTATATCGGTTGTTCTCGACCAACCTAGGGCTATAATTTTCAAGTATTGTCATTTTGAACGACTTACTTTAACGATATGTGGACTCTACCTTCCCCATCAGATTCTATGGAGGGGATAGGGCATCCTGGCATGGCCATGCCCTTGTCCGCGGCTGAGGTTCCGTACAATATTGTCCAGAAAAATTTAGCCAACCCTGATCTGACTCCCCCGCATGAGTTACATCCAGTCCTTGAACCTGTTTGGGCTCAAGGTTCTCTTGCCACTAATGATCCTTTAGACCTGGTATTTCCCTCTAACGAGGTGATTATCGAGGCATTGATTGGTCCTGATAGACCTTGGGATGATCTACATCATAGATCTTACTTCCTTCATGAGTTAAGGAGAATAGAGGTGGGAGAATTTGTTTCGACCATGAATGGAGATAAGTATTGTCCTATTAATCCTATGGCTACACATGCAGTTTATGTCGAGGGTAATATGGTGAGTATCGCTACAAAGATTCCAATAGATATCTCCAAAACCCTTGGTGTTTTGGAGAATGTTTTTGTCAGAGCTAATTTCTCCCCTGAAGAGATTTGAACTTATACTGAGTTATTTAAGGAATTCCAAGATGTTTTTTCCTAGTCTTACGAGGAAATGTCAGGCATAGACCCAAGAATTGTCGAGCATGAAATAACGATGTATCCTAATGCCAATTCGGTTCGACAAAAGCTTCATCTGATGAATCCTCAAAAAGAGACAGAAATTAAGGAAGAAGTAGAAAAACTGCTCAAAGTTAGTTTTATCTACCCCATGCAGTTGACAAAATGGGTGTCAAACCCAATTCTGATTAACAAGAAAAATGGTACGATTCAATTGCATCGAATTCCGTGATTTGAATAAGGCCTGTCTGAAAGATATTTTTCCCACCCCATTCATTAATCAGATTGTTGATAAGTGTGCAAGGTGTGAGGTCTTTTCATTGATGCATGGGTTCTTGGGATATAACCAGATTCAGATCAAACCTGAGGACCAACATAAAACAACTTTTATTTATCTTTAGGGCACGTTTGCATATCGTAAGATGCCTTTTGTCCTAAAGAATGTTGAAGCCACTTTCAGCGGGCCATGTCATTTTCTTTTCAGAACCTTAACATATAGTCGAGGCATATCTTGATGATCTAGCATCACGCTCTCGCAAGAGATTTGATCATCCCACCCATCTTCAACTAATCTTTGAATGGTGTTGATACTATCAAATTCTCTTGAATCCCAAAAAGTGTAGCTTCTTTGTCACGTCAATTCATCTCTTAGGTTTTATTGTTTCGACAATGGGGATCACAGTCGATCTTCTCAAGGTTGAGGCGATAGTTCAATTGCCTCCCCCATGCACAATACCCCAGCTTCAAATCTTATAGGGGAAAGTGAACTTTCTTCAGCATTTTGTCATGAATTACACCAAGATCACCAAGCTATGCCAATGTTGAAAAATGATGGAGAAACTCAAGCTCTTTTCATTTTTAATCAGATAGTAGCAAGGTTTGACATCTCAAAGGAGATTGTCACTGACCATGCCAGTCACTTCCGAAAAAACATGATGATCGAGTTAACGTCAAATCTTGGGTTTAGGCAAGAAAATTTGTCACCTTATTACCCGCAAGAAAATGGTCAGGTTGAAGATGTGAATAAGTCTCTTAAGACTATTCTTCAGCAGATGATCAATTCTACCAAGTCAAATTGGCATTTGATGTTGTACTCAACGTTGTGGACCTACCAAATATCTATGAAGACTACCCCCATTTTTCACCTTTTAAACTCGTAGACAGGATGGAAGCAGTCTTGCCTATTGAGTGTCAGATTCCTTCTTTAAATTTGGCAGTGGAATTACTGTCGGAAACTTCACCGCTTGAGGAATTCCTACTATATCTCAAGAAACTTGATGAACAACGTCGTGATGCAGCCTCGACCAATGAGAATCATAATCAATGATTCAATTGGCAGTATGATCGATCCATTCATCCTCAGATTTTCTCTAAAGGATATCTTGTCCTGGTGTATGATAAAGACAAATATCCCCTAGGGATAGGAAATTTCAAACCCATGTGGTTTAGACCGTTCATTGTGAAAGAGGTCTTGAAGAAGGGTGCTTACCATATGGATGATTTTGAAGGAAATTCCTTGGTGGAGCCTAGAAATGGAATCTGCCTCAAAAATATTACTCTTAGGTTGGCCATCTAGGTGACTTCTTGTACATATATATAGTTTCTTATACATTTTTTATCTTTTTTGTTTTGTGGACATGTAGTTATTTATGTCTTCTTTTTCACTATGGAAGATGTCAACTGAATCAGAGGTTTT